>CM027120.1:57099756-57392317 GCA_015476505.1 Urochloa ruziziensis
ATAAAATATTGTGCTAGGAAACAACAAAACAATAGGCTCACATAGGACAGAGAAAGATCAGTTCAATATATCAAATGGGCAGGACAGAGAGGAATAAACAAATTAACCGACAACACAAGATCAGGGAGCAAATTTGTTAACGAATACCGATACTAACGGTATCCAACAGATATGTCTCCAATCAACACATGGCAAAATAAGACAGATTCAGGCATGCCAAGCATTATCAATAGACTGATCAGGATTATTGGCAAAATTTAAGTACTCCCACAAACATACCAAGACAATCACATTGCAACAGCTGCCAAGTGGGTTATAATAGATCTGGTATGCATTAGGTCCTTATATAATTTATAAAGACCACACCCGGTCAATAGATACATAGATAGATGGTCTTCGACTAAAGAACAACACCATGGCCTAGTTACATTAACTGCGACATAAATAGCATACCGATGGATTGATAACTGCAAATACTGCTAGGTAATAAACTTAACTTGCTGCCAACATAGCATAGATTAACAGCACAGGTTGATATATAGATAGGGTAAATAGCATGGATACAGAAAGTGTACGATCGCCAGCATCTCAGTTGGTGTTGAGTTCCTGAGCAGCCTCCTCTTCCCCCTCCCCCTCCTCCTCCTCCTCGCTCTCATCATCGTAGAAATCAGAGCGAAGGTCACTGAAGGTCCAACCAGTGAAATCAATGTCGTCATCCTCGTCTTGTATCTCATTCAAAAAGTCCTTCAACGACTGCCGGTACTCAGCCCTCTCCTTGAGGAACTCATCATCCACATAGACAACACCCCCGTTGGCATTATACTCAGCAAGCATCCAAGCCTGGTACTCGTCGCAGCTGTCATTCAGGGCCTCAAACGCCTCGATGCCCTCAAGGGTGGCATAACCGCTTGTGAGGTGCCCCCTCTTCCAGGACAGGACCCACTCGACCTCTTCCTTAGGCAGAGGCGTCAAGCCCTTCCTTGCCACTGGAGCCTCATCACCATCGGCAACTGCCATCACTTCACCAGGCTTGTCAACCTCAATGCAGCCGGCCTCCACCACCTCATCAGCCTTATCCTTGCTTTCGGCAGAGAACCCCTTCACTGGGTCCCTCTCACCGGTCACCCCCACCGGCTTCAACGAGCATTGCTGCAGATCAAACACATCAGCCATCGGATCCAGCTCACCAAGCGCTGCAGCAAGACCAAACCCGCTGTGCATCGGACCTTCCTCGCCGAGCGCCTCCGTCTCCGATGCGCACGGAAGGAGATCACGTCCGCCGGCCTCACCGTGCTCCCTTGACTTAAACGACCATCTCTGGCGCGGATCGAACCCAGAGGACAGCCGGGCCTCCCTAAACGACCACCACGAGGGCGGAGCAGACCCGACGGTCATCCGGCCCCCCACGCCGAGCGAAGCGCCCTTCTCCTGCGCCGCCTCCTTCTCCAGCGCCGCCGCCTTCTTCTCAAGCGCCGCTCCCTTCTTCTCAAGCGCCGCCGCCCCCTTCTCCACCTCCACCCTCCTCAACTGCGCGCTCCACGACCGCCGCTCGAACGGAGCAAACCCACTGGCCATCGGAAGATCTGACCAGACACTCGCCTCCGCGCGCGCCGAGTAATCTCTTCGCCTGGAGGATTTCGACGCTGGATCTGGATGGATTGTTTGATGGGAAAAGGTGGTCCTACCCTCTCCCTTGGGTTATGAAGGAGAGAAGAAGGGGGAGACGAACCCTAGCGCTCGCTCGCTGCTCCGTCCGACTCGGAAGGGATGATTGGGCCCAGCAGGCCTCTCTGCCGAGTCCGTCTAGGAAAAGAAACCAGCCCAGCCACGGGCCTTCCCAATTTGGGCGTGTGGAAGCATGAAAATTGGAGTTAGGAGCAGGAATAACTACAATATCAAGAACAATTGTACTCCCTCCGTCCCAAAATAAGTGAACATCTCACTTCTCAAGAAGTCAAACGCTTTTAAGTTTGACTAAGAATATATAAAATAGTAGCAACATTTGTATCTCTAAATAAGCTTATTACGAAAGTAAATGCTCAATCTAACGATGCTTATCATACGTCATAAATAGTAGAAGATTTTTATAAAATCTGGTCAAATTTAAAAGGTTTGACTCCTCGAGAAACGAGATGTCCACTTATTTTGGGACGGAGGGAGTACAGGAGAAGTGTTATTCGACATAGCTAGGAGCAGGAAGAACTAATATCTGAGATGGATCTTTAAAAAAACTAATATCTGAGATGTCGAATTTTGTTGAAGATGTCTTTGCTTTCAGCAAAGGCAAGCTTGATTAGGAGTGAGGGGGAGCCTAAACACAATGTCAATTTTACATGAACTCTGGCCATGGGGCCACCCTGAGCATTGGAAACGAACCCACCCCTCGTCCTAGAACTCAACAACGGCCAGCCATCGTAGCAGCCGCAAACCGTGCTAGGCATTGACGAAACTGCCATGGGTGACCAGGGTCAGCTAATCTGTCAAATTAGCCGGCCACAGCTGAGCAGAGCCACTTGAGTTCATGGTGTTCACCCAAGGTCGCTATGGCCAACGTGCCAAACCATGTCAGCAAAATGAGCAGGTATCATCGAAATCACAGGACGTCACAGACAAATAAATCCTCGTTGTGTAAAGAAAATATAAGACAAAAGACATGGTACGTCTCCAGGCATCAACTGTGGTGCTGTTCATTAGAGTAACAGGATTCTGTTGCTACTATCTGGTGCAATAACATGGTACCGATGATAAGCATCTCGCTGAAATCTTGAGCTAGTTTCAGCTCCGATAAACCTCATCAATTTCACATGAATCAGTTACTCTAGTTTTAGCTTCGACAGCATGCTTACAGCCTTTGCAGTTCACACAAACAAAAACTCAGCACTGACTATAAACAACGGAAAGGTCATCATTTTTCCTATCCTGATCTCCAATGCGAGCAGAAAGAAACATTGGAATGAAAGATGAGAGTTTTTCATTTCCAGCACCCCAGGCAGTATCTAGGCAGATTTGTTTGAGTCGGGCAGATCATTGTGATCTGGAAGTGCTTTCAAGTGCTTTGGATACGGCACTGCCCTGCCGTTTCGCTCATCAATATCTTCAAGAATTGGGGGCACCTTCGACCGAAGGCTGTTGAAGCTTTTCTTGTGAGCGTGGAGGACCTTATTCCAGTCCTTTGTCTTCTTGCCTAGCGCAGTTTTGATGAAAGTATTGCGGACCTCCCTAATATCATTCATTAAACCAACCAACTGATGGTTCTTCTCATTGATGACAGAATCTGCAACTTCATAGCTCTTAGGAAAGATGATTATATCCTCATCCTGCATGGATATATCCAAATTAAATCAAAATGTAAATGTCTGCATTTGTTTGAGATAAATGAACACAGAATAAAGACAATCATAACATAGCACCATCCTTTTGTGCGAGCTTTATATACTCAAGTTCCAATGAGCGTAGCATAATCATGTCCACGGATAGTTTTACAAGCAATATTAAGCTACCCAGATACTAGTTTAACAGCAACATACTGAAATCAATTTCAGTTGTCTGACACCATTTCTTGAAAAGAAAGGAAAAATAGCAGCAAACGAGTGCCCTCGTGTAGCTAGTTCACTATCATAGTTATTCATTCTCACGAACTTGCAATTATAGTAAGACTCACAGCATACAAAAAAATACCCAGAAATCTGAATGATCACATACAGTCATTACATAAATAAAATGAAAATCAATATAGAATAAAGCTACCATCACATAAATATAGTGATACAGTGTAACATTATGCTGTCGTAACGCCCTAGAAAAGCCAAATTGAGGTGCAGGGCTGTCAATTAGCAGGGCAGGGTGGGCGACCGTAGTTGATACAGGATATTAAGTTGTACATGATATTATACCTTCCCAAGTTATCTCTGTAGTTAGGTACAGGATATTAAGTTGTGTTGGCCATTCAGTGCTCACTTCTATTGATGCACAGCTATTTTTTAAAAAATGGAACTTTCATTCCATTAACCAGAACCTGATGCCAGATTACTGGCCACCAAATCGTTCATACAATTTGGAATACTGTCAGCAATGTGAGCAGTACCCAAGACATTTTGCAGCCCCATTGCAGCTAACTCGTGTGCTACTTTATTACAGCTTATAGGAGCATAGACAAAGGAAACACTTGAAAAATATGAGGACGCTACATCCATCTCCCAAATCAGGCCACTCGCATGGCTTAAATCAAAGGATGTCGTCATCATAGCTTGCCTCAACATTATGGAGTCAGATTCCACTATGATATTTGCCATGCCATGTTCAGCTGCTGTCCTCAGCGCATGCATACAGGCCATCAGCTCTGCTTGAAACGCATCTATGGCATACTCCAGCCTGCCACCTCCTATTTTTTATGACATCTCCAGAACTGTCCCGGATAACAAATCCCCAACCTCCTGCTGAGTTCCCAGCAATGAAGGAGCCATCACAGTTCAGCTTGAGCAGTCCCTCAGGAGGCCTTTGCCATGTCTGCACCTGTTTCATTTCTCTGCAGAGAGACCTCTGCAGCATAAGCTCGGACCCCATAAGCGATTGCAGTTTCATCTCGCCTCCTCTCACCTTTCCTAATTCCACATCTTTCGTTCCACGACTATTTCTTATGCAGGGACGGGCCGGCAAAATATAGGGCCATGTACCAAATTCTAGAATGAGGCCTACCAATATTTAAAAGTAGAACTATAGCAATATATATAGGCTATAATAATATAGCAATAGGATATATAAAGAGTCCTAGTCGTTTCTATTCAATTTTATAATTTTTTACTCAAATAGTATTATTCTATTAGTACCGTTCTTTAAAATGAAATCTTGAACGAAATTCATGTTAAAATAGAGATGGAGTCGTGATGATCGAAGATAGAAACACCGTACAGATAGTTAATTCGACAGATAGCTAAATGGACACATGAGAAGAAGATTTGGACTAGAGATTAATAGGTTTAATGGCCTAGAGAGCTAGAAGTAGAGGCCCCAAACAAGCTGCAGACCCACTAGGCCCAAGCCTGTTCTTATGCTTCTCGTGCAAAGATTAGTACTAAGCATGTTTTAGACTTCAGGTAAACCGGATCATCATTACCAATTCAAATTGGACAATATGTAGGCCATTGAATATAAATATTAAATGCATTACTCACAAAACACATTCTATGTTGAGCATGTAATTTAATTTTGAACAGGGCCCCATATGCCCTGTTAAGGTGCCCAGCTACTAGTTAACAAAAAAGTAGCATGTTGAAATCAATCCAACAGCAAATGTTCAGTTGTCGGCACCGTTATTGGACAGAAAAAGGAAGCATCAAACAGGTGCATTGAATCCTTTTATGGCTAATTGAAAGGTATCGTGATCTTTCATCGTCATGACCTTGCATATATGGTACACTGGTAACAACAGATAACAATAGCAAATGGTATTCCAAATAACCATACAGAACAAAAACAGCTATTTAATTACTTGTTGGTATAGTGGCTAACCTAACTCAGAGCCCAATGTACGTAGCTCAACAAATTAGAATCCAACAATGGACTGGGGACCCTACATGCTACTTCTGTTCTCGGTCTGAAGCACCTGAGCACCTGTTTTTTGAATCCCATGGGGCCAAAGTGGCCTGGGGGGTCATAGGACATTGCATTGGAGCAAATGATATCCCTCCAAACAAACTGCCATTTCCAGGAAAGTATGCACCGTGCACGCCAAAAAATCAATCCTGTGATCTGGTTAAGTGCAGACATTTTTTTTCTTAAAAGACAAGGGACGTTAATAAGAAATTTTGCAGCCAAACAGGAAACCAAAGCGTGCAATCCTGGACATTTGGGGACAATGCATCAACTAGAGAACACGTTGTTTGGGATTCTAACAAGGATGCTCCAAATTCTAAACCAAGTTTTCACCTTAGAGATGGTCGGATTCTATTTGACTGCACAAATAACTTGCAAATTTACCAGCAAAAACTTAAAACGCAAGTTATATAAGCCATAATTAACATAAGCAGATCCGGAATTTGGTTATTACCAGCTCCCAAACCCCAACGGCCTTGACCCTCCCTCTCCCCTTCGAATTCTTCCCAGCAGTCTTCTCCCTGGCCTTGCGCTCTTCCAGGGTCTCCTCGCGATTCGGGTTTGGATTCTTCTTGGGGGTGAGCCAGCAGCGCTCGTGGCCAACCACGACCTCTCCATGGGCTGGCTGACCGGCGGCGGGCCGGCGTGCAGCCTGACCGCGGCGCTCCTCCATCGAAGTGGATCTCGTGGGGGTAGGGAGGCGGAGGAGTGGGGGGCGGCGGCGGCGGCGAGGGAACGAGACGGAACTGGCGTGATTCTTTTCAGATTGGGGACCCTAATGTTTTTTTTTTCTTTTTTCCTTCTATTTTATTTAAGGGAGACTGTTTTTGTTTTAGTAGGGCTTGCTTGCGTCTTGTTACATGGATACAACACTTCGCATCAAGTTACACATTTCCACACCTTATCATGTCAGATTTATCACATTTCTACCAATGAACACTCGATGTTCTGCTATCCATCCTCCATTGCCACGTCATCCAAGATAATACAAAATGGCATCTTCCCCCCATTGTAAACCTGCGATACATCTGTCACACGAGCACTAATGGGTCATTGTTGTGGCACAGATCCCATTCTGTGTACGTCTGTACTTTGATAGAATGCTAAGCAGAATATTAATATTAATCACATACGGAGTACATTGCAAGCTCTATGATATATGGCAGAGTTAATGCAGAAACTCCACAAGGCAAGCGCACCGAAGACTACATACCTGCGCTTCAGATTATATGGATCAGATTTTTGGAAAAAAAAAAAAGATCATATGGATCAGCACATGGAACTTCTACAGTTCCTCGAAACATTGGCAGAATATTTGGGGGCATGATGAAATTAAAATTGAAGACAGAATTATTAGCAAATGCAACCTGTGATTCAAAATTGCCAAGGATATTTAGCTGAACATCATCTGATGCAACTCCTCCGGTCCGCAAGGCAAAGAAACTGCACATTCAATGGAAAAGGAATCTTTGAGAACAAAAAAAAGGAATATTTTCATATGTAGTCACATAGGGCCCTTTTTAAGAACAAAGGAAGGGGATATTTTGACCTGTGGCACCACTTGGCACTTGAGGTGCGTTTTTCATCTTCACCGTCAACATGCGTGTAAATGATACGTAGTGGTCACACTTGTCATTTGACTAGCTTTGGTGGTACAGATGAAAATTGCACGTGGTATGGATGGATATTCCCCAAAGTTACAAGATAGCCAAATGTCAAGACAATAACAAGAAATACGTTCAAAAAAAAGACAATAACAAGAAATGAACGACTTGGAAACTAACTTGGACGCACAGACACACTTCAAATATGTATAGGGAAGACAATAAACAAAATAAACTGACAATAAACAAAAACGTTTGCATATTTTAAGTCTTCAATGGTAAAGACATTACATTTTCACATGTTTTAACACACACACATATATATTTTATAGACTCCCAAAATAAATCATTGTTGTTTCGAGATTTCCTATCATTCAGATTTGTTTTAACTTTGACTATCAATACATAGAGAACTAGGTAGGTCCACAATGTAAGATTTTAGTAGATTCACGATAAATGAACTCTCACAACATGCAGCCTTTTTCATTGTAAAAAATATTCATAGGAACTGTTTGTCTAAGTTTAACTTTGTATACCATGTCACTTTCCACGACCTTTTCAAGATTAAAGAAAATAATTATATTTGCTGGACAAGTATAGGAATAAAGGCGGACGAAGAGACTAGTTATATCACTGGACAAGAACGGCGTTTTTTCCTTTTGCAAGAGGGCTCCCCACCCTCCGCCACCACTACCATGACTACCCTGACAATAGGGATGGCAATAGTGCCTGCGGGTACGGATATCCACGGATTTCATACCCGACATGCGAGGATATGGGCAAAAATTCTCACCCACAGGCACAGCTACGGGCTAAAAATCTTGCCCACGGGCAGAGCGCGGGTGGAGAATTTTGCCCCAACAACAAATAGTCGGTCCAAGAACAAGAAAACTGTGAAAAAGCCAAAGCAGGCACCGTGACCCCGTCCCTTCTGCCTTATGCAGCTGTCCTCTGTCGCCCCTTCTGCCTTATGCATCCGTCCTGTGACCCGTCACTCCCTCTCTCTCAATCGGTCTCTACTCGTTGTAGGCGGTGGTAGGAGTGCAGGAGCAAGGTAGGCAGCGACCGGTAGGAGTGCAGGAGCGATATGAGGAGGTTGGTTCATAATAAGTAGAAACGCGAGCGGTAGGAGCGATATACTGTCAGGAATGACTCGAAGTTCGTTAGCTCGCTCGGCTCGTAGCCTACTCAACTCGGCTCGGCTTGACTCGGTCTATTTTCTAACGAGTCGAGCTGGAAGTTTTGCTCGTTACTCCACGAGCTCGCTCGAGCAGCTCATGAGCAATTCACGAGCCTAACGAGCCACACACACCCATAGTTATAGCTCACCACAAGCCATAGTTCTAAGCTCAGAAGCAATGAAAAACAACCATCGCATCCTACTAATTGGCCCAATAGGCCCTTCCGTTCCTCATGCAGGCCCGGCTTGCTTGATTCCAATTCCACAGCCAGGCTGCCCCCAAATCTCCTCTCACTAGCGCTAGGGTTATTACCTCCCGCGGTTGTCCCCGCCGCCGGGGCGTCGGTCTAGCCAACACGCCTGGGACGCCGCCCTCCCACTCGCCATCGTCTTCCCTGGCGCATGTAAAAAAGGCAAGTCCTAGAGGCCTCGATCCCAAAGCTTCCCTACCGCATCAATCTTCCTTCTCACACACCATCAAATGCTTCGCAGCCGCATCACAAAGTCTCATGTTTTTCTCCGCTCACCCTTCAGCAACAGCAGTGCTCGCGTTCCTCCATGACACCTCGGCGTGCCCCCTGCCTCCATCCCGCCCTGGTTCTTGCGGCTACGGACCCAGCCTCTACTCGACCGCTCTTGTTATCTTGCTCGGGAGCTCAACGAGCCGAGCCGAGCTCAGGTTTTAGCTCATTACGTTAACAAGCCAAGCCAAGTCAGCTCGTTATTATAACGAGCTAGACCGAGCCGGCTCGCTATCCAGCCTGAGCGCCACCAAGCAAAAGAAGGTGGCGTCGAAGACACATCCTCTTTTGAATCCTTCTATGGCTGCCACCGTCCCCAACATTAGCGATGTTTTTGTCTATAGAGGACGTCAACAATGTGTTTGACTCAAATCCCAAATATTTACAAAATTTTCTTCTTAAAAAATTGGGTTTAGGTTGAACTAGTGTACTAGTTTAATCAGTAAAGGTTGGTTTATTTGTCTAGATTACTTTGGTATAGGCGTTTGGTTCATAAGTAACAACCTCCTCATATCTCCTTGGCCTGGTTTATTTTTCTAGATTACTTTGGTATAGGGCGTTTGGTTCATAAGAAGTAACAACCTCCTCATATCTCCTTGGCGATGATGAGATAAGGTGGTTGCTCTTTCTCTATAATACAAAGATATGCAACTCCCCTACATGTTCGAGAAAAAAAAACTCAATTTTGTGTGATGAATTATGTTTGAATGTAGTGGCCACTCCTTTTTTTTTATCAGTATGATGGCAAATCTGTTAAATATAGCGTACATGTATAATGGAAGAGAAATAGAAGAAAATGTTTTTTTTTGGGGGGGGGGGGGGGGGGGGGAGGGGGGTGGGGGTTGTTGGTAGTCTACAGGATATCACTATTGGTAGTCCAGTGGGGATGCTCTTGGCTCAGTGCCACAACACCCAACATAAAACAACTAGATCTCCCATTGTAAACCTATGATACATATGTTACATATGGAGATCATCATTGCTGTGGAATGGCTATTGTAATACACATTGTACCTTGATTGATAGCTAGGTAGTAACAATGTTAGACTAATATCAATTATACAACAAACCCTATGCTATACCATTATATTATTTTCCTAATTGCAACAGACGTGCATCAAGGCCAAGGAAAAGTTCCATCTCTTCAATGCAAAATTTCAAAAAGAACGAGCACCAAGGACTGACATACCTGTGATTTAGATCGTGAGAATCCTTGAAATATCAGCAGAACCTGTGAGACAATGGAAATTGAAGATTGGTATACTAATTAACATGTTTATTAGTCTATTCAATTATAATCCAAATTTGCCAAAGACATGTTCCTGAAAATCATCTAATCCAACTCCATTGCAAGCAAAAACTGCATTCATTCTCCTATAATGGGTCCTTTTTAAGAATAAAAATAATAGACAAGCACCAGATAAAAAAAGATGAATGACTTGGAGAAGTAATAAACCAACTAAAACACATAGACACTACAAATATGTATGTAGGCAAGGCAAGAGAGAGAGAGAGAAAGAGAGAGACAGAGAGAGAGAGAAAATAAAATGACTGTAGGTTTCTTTGGGAACCTAAAACTACCTGCTGCCAAACGTTTTGCATATGTAAGTCTTAATTGTTAAATAAGTATTATTTGTGTTCATAATTTAATGTTTATGTGCATTTTACAGACCAGGTTTACAATGTAAGATTGGCGTTATTAGTAGATTCATTTTTTTAGATTAATGAAAGAAGGTCCGGCCTCAACATCCAGAGGTGATTTAACAGATTCATGGTAAAAGAACTTTAATAACCTGCGGACTTTTTTGTTATGAAAAAAATGTTCCACTATAGTAGACTAGGTTTCACTGTGTTCACCATTGTCATGGTGATGCGACCTTGTTAATTATGACCGGAGAGAATAATAGTTATATCTGCTGGGGAATCTGGAGTAAAGAACTAAAGAAGAATATGCATGGCAGGCAAATGCAAATAACCTTTTTCTTTATTGTTTGTAAGTGGTACTGTTCCATCATAATATAAGATACCACGTCTCCTTGGGGTGCAAGAAAAACAGAAGAAAATGTGCCTAGAGTGTTAAACTTCATTACTACTGTACGGTTTAAAGACAAATAAGAGTTGAACATAGATAGCTAGCTAGTCATGTTTACCGTGCTAAGATTGTGAAAAAAAACAAAGGAATCAACTGCTGAAAGATATGAATCGGTGGGGGCATCATGATCCGTTCGAACATGAGACTCCGGCCGGCCGTCGACGGCATGCACGCGCGACGTTTGCCACTCGGCCAGCTCTCGCCGGAGATGCTTGATGCCACGTCTGATGCGGATCGGATCAGGCCGGCCGCTCGATGCAACGTTTGAATTAACTTGCCTTGCCTGCAAAGAGAGGTGGAATAATGTTCTTAGATGAAATAAATCTAGCTCCGAATTAAACAAGATGAGCAATAGTAGACAAATCGGGTGAGGGGGCGTAGGCACGTTAATTATTCTCACCTCCACGGCGGCGGTTTTGTCAATCAGCGCGGAAGCCGACGGACGCATCGACGTCGACGAGTGAGCGAGAGAGGAGGCCGGCCAGATCCGGGATTTTAGGTCTCCGTCCGTAGGAACAGAACAGACGCCGGCCTGTGGAAGAGAGACATCCAGCCCGGCCACGCAAACAAAGTTTGCCGGCCAGGGCAGGAGATCATGGATGGATTTCCTCGATCCGTCGTCGGCAGGCAAGATCGGGCGGCGCGAAGAATGAATCCACCGTGCCCTATCTAACCTGAATCAGCGAGAGGAAGTCCATGGGACGAACGAACGAACGAATTCCCTGCCGTTTCACCGGGCTGCTTTGTTGTTGGATGGGGTGAAGGGGGGAGCACCCCATGAGAGCGAGACCATGGCGCTGCGTGTTGGAGAGGAGAGGTAGGAGGCCTGGTTGGAGAAGATGAGGGAGAATAACCAAGAGGCCGGGAGCGGGCAAGCAGAGCCGGCCAAGGCAAGGAAAGGCTGGGCTGGATGCCCTGGATCACAATCACAAATCACAATAAGGTCGTGGCCCCCGTGAGTAACGGCGTTTTATTAATTATATCGACCCACCGCGTTGGCCGGAACGGAAAACCTCCATCGCCACCATCTCTCCGTCACCGCGAACGGCATCGCTAGCTGTGTCATTACGGGTCCTTGGAAATCTTTGATAACCGACAGCTCATCACGCCCTTCCACAACAAGAAATAATTAATAAAATAAATAATAATAACAAAACGGGCCCGTCCGTTTCGCATGCGACGCCGACGGGTTGAGCGCAGCGCATTTTTCGTGCCGCCGCGCCTGACCGTAGTCAAAGCAAATGGCAAGGGGTGCAGTGCAGTTGTAGGTCATGGTCTTGGGGTCCATGTGACCATGTCCATCTCGGATCTGGCGGCCAAGCCAGAGCCAGGTCTACGACCACACGGTGATTTTCCCGTTACGGTGGTGGAGGCTGTAGACTGGCAGAGACGCCAGCAGCCGGCACAGTTACTGCTGCATGGAGTAGCTAGGCTAGGCTAGCAGAACCCGCGCATTTATTGTGGAAAAGGTCCACGTCTGGCTGCCTGGGCCGGCGTGCCCGGCCGGCGCCACCGATGCGATGGGACGCCCCGCCGGTCGCTGTGGCCTCTAGCCTGCACGATGCACACTCCCATGGCTGCGTTTAGATGGAAGGTGAAAAAAATTCGAATTATGTCGGACACACATTTAAAGTATTAAATATAGATTAATTATAAAATTAATTACAGATTCTGTCACTAAATCACAAGACAAACCTAATGAGCCTAATTAATCTGTCATTAGCACATGTTTACTGTAGCAATTTATTGTCTAATCACGACCTAATTAGGCTCATTAGATTCGTCTCGCAACGTACGCTCCATCCATATAATAGGTTATTTTTTTGACTATATTTAATATGTCATGCATGTGTTGCTGCTGTCCTATCCGAATCGATTCCAGCAGCCCACATGTGCCCGCCAGGACGTGGCCTGCGGGCGCCACCCGCCAGTGCGATCGATGCCATGGACGCGTCACGTGTTCCTTTGCGATCGATGCGGGCCATGGAGGAATTAGCCCTCCGAGTGGCCAGGGATGGTATGAACATATTTCATGAAGGCTGCGGCGCGAAAGGAAGGAGAAGGGGAGATGGTGGAAGAAGATACTCCCTCCATCTTGCAAATAATGCAACTATAAAATTTGATTCTTTTTTAAATGCAATTCTAGTGTATACCATATAGCCTGCGACCCATATGAACTTATTAAAAAAACTGATGATGGGGTGCACCGTGCACATAGCCACTCCATTTGTGTTTGCGCAAGAAGAGTACTATCTAGAGCCCTCCTAGTCTTGAACATTAGCCGTTCTAAATTATAGATCGTTTCGGCTTTTCTAGATTATAGAATTTGTTATGAATCTAGACATAGCGTTTATCTAGATACATAACAAAGATGATTAATCTAAAAAAGCCAAAACGACCTATACATAACAAAGATGCTAAAAGAAAATTACTTACCCGTCCCGTTCCCACGCCCCCGAGGGGGGGGGGGGGTGACGGGTGCTGCCGGTCTATATATCACGACGCGATCTCGCGAGAAGGTCTCGCGCGTTGCTGACTGGAAGTCTGCCACACACCAACCGTCCAACCGAGCAGAGCGCGCACAATGTCGCCGTCCCGTCACGTGGTCACGCCTTTATGTAAATCGTAGCCGTATATGGGAAGAGGCAGACCCACCCACACACGCACGAGAGAGGGAGAGGTAATAGAGGTGGCCGTATATGAGCTAGGGGCGGGCCCACCTGGTATTCAAGGGTATTAATTGAATATCCATTATTTTTGCAAAAAAAATTAAGTATATATAGTGTATACATGGATGTGTATTCAAACAAATGAGAAAATCAGGGTATTCAATGTCCAGCCCACATCTTTTCCTCGAATTGGGCCAACAGACCAGCAATCGACCCACTCCATCCTATCCCTTTCGAGCCCACTCACGCTTGTCCTCGTCCCCCCACTCTCTCCCTCACTGCTCATGAACAGACAATTCGATCCCAACCCTAGGCCGGCTGGCGGCGGGCGGCGGCGGCACCACAACAAGGTGGCGGGCAGGCAAGCTGTAGGCAGGGAGGCGGCATAGGGGCGGCGGGCTGCGCGGAGGGGATCCTAGGAGGGCGGGCGGGCATCGGCTTGCGGCGGTGCGGCCAGCGGCCTGCTCGCACGACGGGGAAGAGTTGCTCACGGCACCGATGCAGCTCATCAACAGGCAGCTCCCCGTCGCTGTTCGCGGCTGTCGCCGGCGGCCAGGGCTGCTGCCAGGCGTGGCTATGCGCGTGACGCGCGCGATGTGCAAGCCGCAGAACACAAGAGTTCCCCCTGTCCTCCAATCTCCGTGTTCATCTTAAAATTGGACAATTGGTAAGTTAAATCTCTAAATTTTCAATCCCATACTGTATATTGAGCGAATTTGTGATAAACTTGAATGATTTTAATTTGTAGATTATAGGTCGGAAACATGGAGAGGAAGAAGGGGGCAGTATACTTTAGGCTGTCAAAAAAAATTTACACCCTTTAAAATTTTGAATACCCAAACCCAAATTCCTGTGCCTGCCGCTGATATGAGCAGTGCGTGTGTTGATGCGTTCCGCACCCGACGACGACGCGACCACGTACGGTATTCGGTATACTCCGCCGCGTTTTCGAAAGGTGAAGCCAAGCCTGGATCCGTGTGCTTGGCACGGCACGCACGCCACGGCCGGTGGTGCGCTGCCATCATTCCGGGCAGGCAGAAAAAGAGGCCGGCCAATCGAGGTCAGGTCACGCCGTCACGCCTTTCCAAGCTGACGAGGGGCCATCTGCTGTGCTGCCGCAGGCCGGCAGGCGAGACGAGAGAGATGCAGGCCGCACGCCGCAGCGCAGCGAGTGGTCAGCCTCAGCCCATGTGTGAGTGCACGGATCCCCAGCATTATTCCCCGTCGATGCCCCGATCCGTGACCCTCAAATTCGTAGCCCATCCCGTCCAAATCAAACGCCCCCGGCGGTCGACGACGGACGGCCACGGCGCGCGCGCTCGGGATCGCCGTCCGATTCCATCAACGGGACGCCCGCGCACGTGCGACTGTAAGCTGCTACGCGCGTGCGTCGCGTTATGCACCGCAATCCCGAGAGCGCAACATGTCGTGTCGTATTCGTATCGGCCTGGCCCGCCGATGCCGTGGATCGTCTTGGCTTCACGATACCGCGTTTGGTTGCTCGAGCTTCAAATTCAAGCTCTTGATTGCTACCCACAACTCGGAACCCAATGCTCGTGAACCGCCACCAAGCCTGCCCTCCCATGTTATATCTGTTCTGCAATATTGGTAACTCGTAAGATTTAGCCTACATTGAGCCCAGCATATCGTAGTGTTTTGTCAATTCAAAGTTGGTCAGATTTCAATATACGCAAATTTAATCAAGTGTTGTCAAAATTATCCTAAAACATGTAAAAAAACTATCCAATTAGGGTAAAACGCACAGTTTTTAGAGAAGTAGGGGCAAATCTGAGTGGGCAACTTATGTTTTGAGCTAAATTGGCACGTTTAAGTCCTTGAATGGAATAGGCACAAACTAAATCATCATTAAGTAAAAACCCAAAGTCAAAATCACTAAGTTCAAAAAATAGAAAGTTTAATTTGTTAAACATTTTTTAATTATATTTTTGTTTAGAATTTTTTTGTTTTAAAACACACGAGGCACGTGCATCTTTGCTAGTTAAAAAAAACAAAAAAAACTTAAGTTTAGCTTGTACTCCGTACGCTTCTAGCACACCCAATGCCGTGTGCCTATGACGGGCGGGCCCGCGACGTTGCCCCTCCTCAGCTTCGGTTGACTCTTCTTGCCGCTGACGTGGCAGCGCGATTTCGGTTGACCGGTCAATGCGCCGCCCCCTCCTCTTCGACGGCGAGCACGGTTGTCCGGCGGCTGGGATGGGGACCGAGCTGCCTGCTGCGGCAGCCTGGGCTTCCTTCCATCCGGACAATCCCTTGGCGGAGGGCCAGCGGCGCCATCGGCGGCCTCCCCCTGCCGCGGCTGCGGCACCGGCTCCCCCCGTCCGTGGCGCGGTGGGGAGCAGGAAGGCTCCGTGCAGCTGTCGGCTATTGCTCGAGCGCGCGGGGGGCGGGGCAGTCAGTTACCTCCTTCCTCGACCGAGTCCTCCACGGCCACCTCTGCCGTTGTCCTCCCCTTCCTTCCCCGTCGATTGGCCACGTCAATCATCACAAGAAAAGCACTTGCTGCTGTAGCGCTCATCAGATCTCTGATGAAAGGTTGGCATTTCAAAGGTCTAATGGATGGATCATTTAGGCAAATGGACGAGCAGGCCACTACTTGGGCTTGGGCACGGAGAAATCACTGGCGTTCATGATCCCTTATCACTTGGTCTGAAGATGATGCCCTGGGAAGCATAATTGACTGAACCGAATCTGAATCCACATTTGGTGACCGGCGAGAGAGTTGTCGAGGCTAGAGTTCGGGAACAATGGCTTCGTGGAATCATGGTGTATATTTTCTATCTACACGATCAAGGTCTGGGTATGCTCTGTCCTATCTGTTAGCTTTGCTGTCTCTGATGTCCAAAATAATCTTATATCTGGATGCTTTATTCATTGCAGAGAGCTGTCTTTAGTACATTGCTAACTGTTTTTTCCCCTTAACTGACTAGTCCATATCACTAGCCTTTCAGTGATCACTAGCTTGAAACAAGTTTTGTCTTCTTCACAATAAATAAGTACTGTGTGAACACTCAATGAAATGTGCTCCTGACAGTGGTTAAGCACTATCATCAACTTCAAGAGGTTTCAGATTGTACTTGATGTTGCAATGTGCTTCTGGTTTCTATCTCGGCCAGGATTTGTTTAATGGTTGGTTCTTTTGTATGTTATCTAGAGAGAAGTTCGGCTGAGATAGGCCCATGTCATGCTCAAGCAGGCTCTGAGCCTATATATAGTATATACTGTCTCACTTTCACGAGTTCCGCTGAGATAGTTGTTTTCAGTTATTTTCATTTTGAATTGACTTATTTGTCTGGTGTTTTCTGCAGAACTTTTCGGTACATCTGTAGATGATAAAGAGAAGTATGAACTGCAAGGTAAGCAAACGGTTTGTTCCTTCAGTTGTGTTGTGAATTCGTTGCTCTGACATGTTGCCTTTTAACATGGAAGATGCCTATTTTATCTGAACTTGAGAAAAAAATTCCAGAGGCCAACACTCTCACGGTACAACTGGTCAGCTGGACACGGCAAAGAAGCGGTCTGCTGAGCCAGCCCGGCTTCTTTGTTAAGTGGTCGAATATTTTAAAACATTTTCAGAGAAGGTAGCAAATGCAGAAGAATCTCTTAAGACGATTATTTGTTAAGTGGGCACCTACTGTGACAGCTAAGTGGACGCCTGTTGTTATACACTGTATTTCTTTTCATCTATGTCTATTTAGCTCATGTCATGCTCAAGTAGTCAAGAAGGCCTGGTACTGTCCTTAATGTTTCGCCTTTCAGCGTGCACATGGCATGCCTATGTAGGTCCGGAATATCCCATTTTCATCTTGAATAAAGCATGTTCAGATCTTGAATTTCAGATATTCCTTGGCTATGAATGAGTTGTGCTGTTTGCCTGTTTGTTTTGCTTTATTATTAGAGGAAACCTATAAGCAAGCTAACCTGATGAAACTCCAGTGCACACATATGCTTAATTTGCTAGCAAGTTCTGCAGCTGCTAAATTCAACCATATAGCATTACACTGTACGTATACCGTTTCCCTTTCCTATAATTTGTGGTTTAGAAAGGCCTATATATTAATTAAAAATCACCCACAAAGTGGTTCCCTAAGTTTGACAGAGATATTTGTTATCAGCCATCCTCATTTTTTAGTTGACTTGTCTGTCTGCTGTTTTCTGCTGGCCTTTTCTTTAAGTCTGAAGAAGATGAAGAGAAATGGCCTGTGCAGTATATGAACTGCAGAGCAAGCAAGCGGTTGCTCCTTCACTTGTGTTTGTGGGCTCGTTGCTCTGACACTCTGCCTTCTTTGACAGGAAAGAAGACTGCTCTGTTTGAAATTGAGAGAACATTTTCAGGGAGGATAGAGCAAATGCAGAAGAATCTCCGAAGAAGATGGAGCAGGTATATGTTACAGGCTTACACTTTACAGCTATAAAGTTCTCTCAATCATCGGAATAAGCCGGTTGCTCAGAACTTACTCCCGACAGTTGTTCATGAATCCACATGTTTTGGAACAGTATAAACAATTGGTTCATGCAGTGAAGAAAAAACTTAGTACACTAACTATCGAAAGGGCAGGACAGATAAATAAACAAACTAATGAACAGCATAAGACAGGCAGCATTGCTTAATTTATACCCATACTGGCAGTACCCAATAACCATGCATCCAGTGACCACAAAAACCAGAAGTAATAATCAACTTAATCCAACAAATTTGAGTATTAGTTAAGTTAAGGGTTCTAACTAGAGCACAAAAGGAAGACTGATCAATCAAAGCTTCCTACTTTTTGGAAACACCTGCAGGTAAATGAATTACCATGCACACCCGACAAGAAAATATATAAACAATGAAACAGAGATTCCTACTACCATGTTCAACAAATCCTTCCAAGAATAAGGAGAACAAAACACACGCTTTGAAATCTGAAGAACTAGGTCGATTCATCAAAAGAAATATCGACAATGACAAGCAAACATTGACAGGAGGAATAAATAAATACTAAGTCAATCGACAATGACAAATAAACAGCGACAGGGGGATAAATAAATACTAAATCAGAGCTTTACGTAATGCAGATCTAGACTGGTGACATACAAAAGTATGTGTTTGTGATAAACTAATCAGACATTCCATCACTCAATTAAGTGGGTTTTGGCAACAGAAAAGTATATCTTTATTGTAAAGATCTAATGGTATGTCAGTTCTTTATTAGACAGGACATATATTATATTATCCTGAAGATAATAATATAATGAATGATGTGCACTAATTTATTTAGCTACCTAACACTAGGACAACCTTTTGCTACTAGATTACTCAGTCAGTGCAGCTAGAATAAATAAAAATATTGTGCTTTGGAAACAACAAAAACAATAGGCTCACATAGGACAGAAACATTAGTTCAATACAATATCAAATGTGCAGGACAGAGGAATAAACAAATTAACTGACAACATGAGATCAGAGAGCAAGTTTGTTAACGAATACCCATACTAACTGTATCCAACAGATATGTCTCCATTCAACACATGGCACAATAATACAGATTCAGGCACGTCAAGCATTGAGACAGATCAGGATTGGTAAAATTCAAGTATACTCCCACAACATGCGAAAAAATCACATTGCAACAGCTGACAGCAAGTGTGTTATGCACTTATGCATGCATTAGGTCCTTGATTTATAAAGAGCACACCAGGTCAATAATACATAGATGGTCAACAACAACAGCTAAAGGACACCATGGCCTAGTAACTTTAACTGCGACATAAATAGCATACCGATGGATTGATAACTTAAGCCAAATACTGTTAGGTGACATAAACTCAACTTGCTGCCAGCATATAGTGTACAGTCGCCAGCATCTCAGTAGGTGTTGATTTCCTGAACAGCCTCCTCTTCCCCCTCCGCTCCTCCTCCTCGCTCTCATCATTGTAGAAATCAGAGCGAAGGTCACTGGGTACCTTAGCCGTCAAAGGCTAGTGGCACAGGTAGGGCAAGTTGTCCCAAGGCTTGGTCCGAAGGACACCACCGCCCGAAGCAAACCCCTTCTTTGTGTTCGCGAATTGGCTTGGTGAAGCTCTTTTCTTTGCTGGGCAAAGGCTTACCTGGTTTACCACATTCATTGATGTCTCGCACGAGGAAGGATATCGATGTCGTCGTCCTGATCATCATCCATCTCATTCCAAAAGTCCTTCAACGACTGCCAGTTCTCAGCCCTCTTCCTGAGGAACTCGTCATCCACCAAGACAACACCCCCGTTGGCTTCGTACTCGGCGCGCATCCACGCCTGGTACTCGGCAAAGCTGTCGTTCGTGGCCTCGAACGCCTCGATGGCCTCGGCGGTGGCGTGGCCGCTTGTGAGGTGCCCTCCCTTCCAGGACAGGATGCACTCAAGCCCTTATTCCTTAGCCTCTGGAGCCTCGTCGTTGCCACCGGCAACTGCCATCACTTCTCAGCAGGCTTGTCTCCGTCGCTCGCCCAGAGGGAGGATGTCGACGGGATTGTTGATGGGAAAAGGCGGCGCTGCCCTCCCTTAGGTTATGATGAAAGGAGAGAAGGGGGAAGACGCTAGCGCTCGCTCGCTGCTCCGTTCGACTCCGAAGGGATGATTCGGCCCAGCACGCCCCTCTGTCGAGTCCGTCTTGGAAAAGAAACCAGCCCAGCCACGGACTTCTTCCCAATTTGGTGGGATTTGTCCAATTTGATCATCTCAATTTGTCGTGCCTTTCAGAATTCAGATTCTGATCACCTCTCTGCAGAATTCAGTTTGCGGGGCATTGGAAATTGCTACTGCACGAGTTGGAGGTAGCTTAGCTGATATAAATATTGGACGCAGTGCAAAGATTCTTTGCCTAGTGTTTTTAAAAAAACACACGGCAAAGAGGTCTTTGCCGTGTGTCAAAGGTTGACACACGGCAAAGAGAGGTCTTTGCCGTGTGTTTTGCATTGACACACGGCAAAGACCTCTTTGCCGTGTGTCAAAACATTTGACACACGGCAAAGACTCCTCTTTACCGTGTGTTTTTCTTTGCCGAGTGTTTTTTTCTCTTTGCCGAGTGTTTTTTCTTTGCCGTGTGTTTTTAAAAAAACACTCGGCAAAGAATCTTTGCCGTGTGTCCTGAGAAAAAACACACGGCAAAGAGCTTGACACACGGCAAAGAGCGGATTTCCGGTAGTGTGCCGACGCCACCACGTGGTGGCACCACCGCAACGCATATGACGGGCGGGCCCGCGAGGTTACCCCCACCACTCAGCTTGGGTTGACTCTTCCTGCCGCCGCGATTTCGGCTGACCGGTCAACGTGACGCTCATCATCCTCATTGAGCAAATGTGGATGAGGAGGCCACTACAGTGCGTACTACTGGGGCCGCTAATTTGCGGGCGGACGCACGGCGCGCGCCGTGCGGTCGCACGCCGCGACAAAGCGGCCCCCCACCAGCCTGGATGCATGCAAGGGTAGGCTATAAAGAGGACAGGCAGGCGGGCCCCATTCATCAGAAAAAATATTTTTTCTTCTAAAAAACATTTTGAGAAGAAAAAATATTTGAAGGAAAAAATTATAGAGCACAAGAAATTTGTCATATAAACGTTTCACGAAAAAAAATTTGCAACATTAATCTTGAGCGAGCAAACTTTTGCTTGCTTATTTGTGACAAAATTTTTCAGAATTTTTTGCAACAAAATTTTGTCAACAAACTTTTGCTTGCGACAAAATTTTTCAGCGTCAAAATTTTGTCAACAAACTTTTGCTTGTGACAAAATTTTTCAGCGTCAAAATTTTTGCAACAAAATTTTGTCAACAAACTTTTGCTTGTGACAAAAAAACTTTAGCGTCAAAATTTTTGCAACAAAACTTGCGACAAAAATCTTCAGCGCCAAAATTTTTGCACCAAAATTTTGTTCAACCAACTTTTATTAGGTCCCAACACTCAGGAGGAGCCCTCGCGCGCGGGGTGGGGGAGCGAGCGCACGGGCCAGCCGGTGCGCTCGCCCCCAGATTTGGGATCGCGCGTACTACTGCACCTTTCGGTTTCGGGGCACGGAATAACCATCTTTGCTGCTCATAATACCCTGTCACTTCGCCTGTATTAGATGATGCCCAAGGAAGCATAAGTATTCACTCAATTGAACTGAATCCACTTTTGATGAGGGGGCCAACTACGGTACTGCACCGTTCGGGCTAGAGAGGTCAGGAACAATGAATGGCTTCGTAGAATATCACAGTATATATTTTCTATCTGCATGGTCTAGCCGTTTTGGATACCCAAAATAATGGTGTATCTGGATGCTTTACGTGCAGAGAGACATTGCTAACTGTTTCTTTTTCCTCAACTTTTAGTGTGACAACAAAGATTCAGGCTATGGTACAGGACACCGTTACTGAATTTGTTTGAGAAAGAAAGATGAGCAGCTAACTGTTGGAAAATTAGGCAATTTCAGTAGCAATTTAATCCAGAAATTGATATACAATATATTTGTGACATCAGACATGTGCACGTGTGATCCATGCATGATGAATATGTAGAGACAACCAACTATTGTGATTTTAATCCATAACCTTACTAAGGCCATAGATACATACTCAGCGGCAGGGCCGGATGCACTAGTCGACATAGTGCCTATCGGTGTAGTCGTCCCGCTTGGTGCAGTGCAGAGAGGTAGCCGTGCCGATCACCACCACGACGTCAGGAAGAAGAGGACGAAGCGAGCGAGCAGTCGTGTCGCTTGCGGACACTCTCCCAAAAACGTGATTGCCGGCCTTCACCCGAGCAGGCGAACTCACGGACAGCACTCGTTTCGGAGGCCTGCTCTTCCAGTACTCGTGCGCGCAAGTATTGGAACGGGAATGCGTGATTTGCAGCGAACTGTTGACTCTCATCCTGAATGTTGAAGTGCTTCTCCTTTTATAGTCATGGGTAGAAACAGAATAGGCGTGAGATCAAGTGGCCATGAGAAAGAACCTCTCGTAACCCCTCACTTTCATTCCACCAGCATTAACCTCTAGAAACTCCTCTCCATTAGGAGCCACCAAAGTTTAATTCCTGTAACTCCATTAGAAGCCATTAGAGTTAATTGCCTTGAGTGATAAAAACCCGTTACATTTAGTATAATATTTAATATGGACCTTAGAAATATTTGACGGGCGCGGAGCGGCCATCTGAGTTAACTCTTTGCCGGAGGACTTGGATTGGATCGGTAGGGGATTGCTAGAGGGAAGAGGACGAGGCGGCGACGGCGACGGTTATGAAGGGGGCTGTGGGGTTCCGGTCGGATTCGGTCGGATGGGACGCCGGCTCCGACTCTGACTCGGTCGCAGCAAGCAACATCCCAATTCTCGTTGTGCTATTATTTCTCAAAAGAAATTTCCTGCAGTGTTCCATCTAAGATAAATTCACGTATACGTATACCCCATGTAACTCACGCATATCTCGTTATAAAATCTCCTCCATGGTCTATGCACACACGACGACATATATTTGCATGCGTGAGGGCGCGGTCTGTGGAATCTGTGTCCGTTAGGCAGACAGGTGGGGCCCCATAGGTACGTTAATCTGTTGGTGTGGTATGAATGATTGAATCCACACAAAATTGCCTAAAATGCTCTTGCATATTTCTACTCCCTGCCAGCACATGTAATGATTTGGTACCGGCAGTGTGGCATGACCACCAAATCAAAGACGGCGGGTCATCACACACATGACATGTGGGATGCACCAATAAGCATGAAGCTCTTGCTATCTGTGTGTATATATGCATCTTTCATCCTCCAAATATTTCAACCATATGCCATGGCAGCTTGCTAGAACGAGGTATCATCAGTTGCTTGATTCCGCTTATTTCTACTCTCCACCACCTCTGAGATTTTGGAGCAAATCAAACCCATGATCGCGTTGTGATGTGACAACCTTGATTCTACAAGTTCAAATTGCGAGAATGATCAATGAAGTGTGGGGTACAGATGCTTGATTGTCTGGTTAGTTCTATGCACAAACATACACCAGGATCCCGGCCCAACGAACAGCGACGGAATGGAACGAGACGTACGTGTGGTCAAGAATGGAACTGGGAAGACGCAATCGAGTTACTCTTTCTGAGATGCAACTGATGATTGATGAACCAAATTCGCCTGTGCATGTTTCTAGGCCCTGCATTGTGTTGCTGCAGTCTTTTGGTAGGCCAAGTTCGTCCCTCAACTATGAAATTGGCCAATCTAGTCCTTGAACTTCCATTCTTAGATCAAATTCATCCCTAGGCTGATGTGGAGCTCCATAGTAGTTGTAAAAGCAGTGTTGCCCTTAACTCATTTCTCCTTCCCTCAGCTCCTTAATTTTCATGCACTGTGGTGAATTTGGTCCGCATTTCCCATGTTTGTTTTTATCACAGCCAATTATTTGTTCGATTAAGTTCTGATTCTAAGTTATATTTCGACCAAATTGTTCGTATTTTATAATAATCAAGACACCGTAAAACAACTGGATATGGGTCAGATGCCTACCATTGTTTTTACACGTTTGCAAGCATTTGGATATAGTGTGTGAAAATATTGGGGTGTGGCCAAGGATGGAATTTGGAACTTGCATCATTTTTTTTCTTCTAGTCATACAAGAATCACAGTCCACAGAAAAAAAAAGATAGCAAAGTGTCAAGGAGTGGGGACTTGAGACAGGTACATGAGTCCATTTCTATTCCGCAGAGAAATTTCCTCAAATGAGCCGTGTCCTCTCATATTCTTATTGCTATCTCTAATCACAAATAGAAGGATCGGGCAGCATGGACAGAGGACGTGGGTTAAAAAAATAGAGAAGAGGGCAAAAATTCTTTTCGCATTAACTTCATGCCACTGTGGAGCATAAGTATCTCTATAACGCGGGGAGCTTTCGCTGCCTCCCAGCACCCTGCACACTGTAGTGGGGAGCTTTCGCGTTAACTTTATGCCAGTGCCCCCGTTTTTTTTCCTTTCAAAATTTTTCTACACCATACTTCTTCCGCTACAGTATGTCTGTCCCCCCCCCCCCCCCCCCCACCACGAGTGTCACGTCTGGTGGTACTTTAGTATTATCTCCAGAATTTTTGTAAAAAAATGCGTTCGACCACAGTCGGTGCGTCCTCGCCACGTGAGACTATGCCGTGAGGCTAATCCCATGGGAGGTTTCATGTTGATGTTTGCAAGATAACTATATCAGCATAAAACAAATGAAATAGTGTTTGAAACCATCTCCCTAATGTATAATTTCATGTTGATGTTTCATAGGCATGATGCAACATTAAATTTCATGACTCATTCAAAGTTGGTATTTGAGCCAATAGAGTTTCGACCAATGGATAGACTACTTCGATTCAAAATTATTCGAATTTGGTATTTATATTTCGCAAAATATAAATCGAGGGGGGCCTCGTTTTAGGCCAAACCCGAGGCCCCCTTCTTCTTCTTCCTTGTCACGCCGGGGGAAAGGGCCCGGGCGGTTGGTGGGCGGAGCGGTCGCCGGCGGCCGCGGGCGGCAGCAGGAGGCGGCGGATTTTAGGGTTCCGGGTTGTTGGGGTTGCTCTTCACCCCGGATCTAGAGGAAGGTGTTGGGTGCGGCGGTAGGCCCGGCGGAGGTGGTGGTGCGGCCTGCGGCAGAGGGCGCGGCGGCGCGGGAGCGCCGCTGGCCGGGCAGGACT
Source organism: Urochloa ruziziensis (assembly GCA_015476505.1). NCBI lineage: Eukaryota > Viridiplantae > Streptophyta > Magnoliopsida > Poales > Poaceae > Urochloa > Urochloa ruziziensis. The sequence continues at coordinate 57,125,080 of CM027120.1, forward strand.
CGATGGTCAGTAGGCGGTGTCGGCGGCGGGGGAGGCCACCGGAGATGAGGAAGGTGGACGGAGGGCTACGGCGGCGGATCCGGCGGGGGAGGCCGCCGGAGACGAAGAAGGTAGGCGGGCCGGGGACGTACCTCGCCGGAGATGAAGAAGTCGACGACTTCCGACGGGTTAGGGTTTGGCCGAGGTTGGCGGGCGGCGCGGTGGTGGTGGGAGCCGCCGGCCGCGGGCGGGAAGGAGTCGGCAGGGGAGTGGCGCCACGCGGGGTTAGGGTTCGGCGGAGGTTGGCGGGCGGCGCGGCGACGGCGGGAGCCGCTGGCCGCGGGCAGGAAGGAGGCGGCGGGGGTGTGGTGGCAGGAGAAAAAACGTGCGGCAAGGAGGCGGATAGAGGGGGGACCTCGGCGTAAGACTAAATCGAGGGGGCCTCGATTTAGCTACGTCCTTTATATTTTTACAATTTTTTATTAAAGTACCAACCAGCAGTCAGAGCCACGGCAGTGGGCCCAGACACCCAGTTGCCCGCCGCTGACCCAACAGCCCCGCGTTGTGCTCTGCTCTGCTCTGGAGGTGCGGTCACATTTTGTTGCTCTGTTCTTCACTGCGCATGTTTTCGTTGTGGGACGGCGCTGCGCTGACCGTGCATGTAGGAACGTCCTAGGCTACCTCGATCTTGGTAACATGCGAGCGTCGCTGCTGCACCTCATCCACGAGAAGCGAAACTGTGGAAGGAATCGAGTCTCTCGATCTATGGCATCTCATCAGCAGAGATTGCTGCTCGGTTCGGTTGCTCTGCTTTGCTCTAACTTCACTTCACGGCTGTATAGTTCTCACGTCGTGTCGGCCTAACCCGGCACGAAATCGATCGACCCGATGCGATGCCGCACGATGGACGGCCCAGTGGCCCATCTGCCCGTCCACTCGGCTAGCCTCCCTCTCCCGCCCCACGAAACCCTAGCCTCCACCTAGCCGCTCCTTGCCTCGTGCTCTTCGCTCCTCGTCTCGCCCTCTCTGACCTCGCTAGCCCGCCTCCTCTCTCCCACCCAACATCTCTTAGATCCGTGGGCTCCACTTCTCCCGGCGGATCAACGCCGTCGCTCCTTCCACTCCTTCACCCAACCGACGGAGAGATGTTGTGTTTTGAGTAGGTGGGCGCCTTATACAGGGGCAGAAGGGCTAAGGAGATGAACTTGTACGCCTAGGACAATGGTAAGTAGTCAATTCCCAGATGGACTCCCACAGCTACGGTAAGCAATCAAATCCTTAATTGACGTCCACTACTATGGTAAGCAATTAAGTTTTAAAAGGAAGGAGATACCCGATTGCGTAGATGTCATTCCTTTTTTATGAAAGAAAACATTAACCCTTGATTGACGGACTTTATGGTAAGCAATCAAGTTTTAAAAGGAACGAGACACCTGATTGCATAGATGTCATTCATTTTTTTCTGAAAGAAAACCTTAATCTTTGATTGACAGACTTTATGTTAAGCAATCAAGTGAGACTTTATGGTAAGTAATCGGGTATGAGTACGATTGGTGGGTAAGGAAACACGTGGTGAGAAAAAAAGAGGTGGGGGGAGGCGCCATCGACCAAAACAACGGGGGGAGGATGACCAATCCGTCTCCCCTCCTTTGGTCGTCTAGGACCACAATTTTTCCCTAATTGGTGGGTCCTTTGTGAGGGTACACGATTAATTCTTTGTGTGAAAAATGGTTTTAATTTGCTCCTCTATATGTATAGATAAGGTCTATATGCAAGCATTCAAACCTCATGCCATGCTCTCGCACTGACTACAAACTCTATGGTAGTTTTCATAGACTTATCAACTATTCCCTCCGTTTCAAAATCTAAGTGCATAGCAACTTTTATGAATCGAGAAAAATCAAAATGACCTATATTTTGGAACGGACTGAGTATTTATCTATATATCTTTTCCTCCATATCATTTATTTTTTATTTATATGACACCTCCGTGTATATTTAATACATGGTGGCTCTTGATGTTAGCCATATCATGATGAATACTAAAATTAAATTAAACCCCTTGTCTTCAATGTATCCTTTTATTAGCTCCCCTTTTATACTTCTTAAAAATAAAGATTAAATTCATAGACTGCACCCTTAAGTATTATTGTTATGGCACTGGAGCCGGCCCAGCGGCCCATGCAGTACTGTAGCACGTGAATACTGTATTGGCTTGGTCTGTTAGAAAAGAGCTAATTAAGTTAGATTAATTAGGGCGTGCGTGTGCGAATTGGCTTGTATTCCAATAGTAGGACAGTCCAGTGGGACGCTACCCACCAGAGTTCAAATCCTGGTGCTTGCACCTTTTCTTGAGATTTTCTCAGTATTTACCGGCGTTATGCGTTAAGTGGTAAGTGGCGTTCTCGTCAACAACGAGGCGCCATTGGTGACTTCGGGAATCTCCAGATCTGCCGGGTGCTTAGTACTTCGAAGGTGCTCATAGGGGTAGTTCATAGGGGTGAGTGTGCGTGCGTATTGTGAGCGTCTGCGGTGTACCGTATAATTCTAAAAAAAATTAGGGCGTGCGTGTGTGGGGCCACTTCTATCTAGTATTAAATACTTCTATTTTTTCGGACCGTTTTTTAGGATTTTGGAAACCTAAACCAGCAGTGACGAGCCCATTATCATTGCCGCTTTCGTACTGCTGGTTCAAAAAACCGGCAGTGACCAGGTTTGTCAACCAGCAGTGATGCGCTGTTGCGTCCGGAGAAGTGAAGTTTAGCAGCATATTTCAAGAAATCAATGCGCCACCCACCGAGAAAGCGTATATGTGCTCCCAGTCGCATCCCATTGGCCGTGTGGCATACGATGCATGGGCCTCTGGCGAATAAAGATGATCTGAGTTATTCGTTGATCTATCTATTTACGATGTGACTGGGAAAGATGCTGCCGGCACGGCACGGCACAGGATCGACGTGATTCGCCAATCCCGGGCTTCCGGATAGGTTTTCCAGAGTGAGCGACGTCCGGGGCCTCCTACAAGATGTTAAGTAACTCATATATAAATTCCACCAAAATCCAGTTAATAATAGTTCATTCAACATTTTACAGAAAAAAATGTTGGATAAAAAATATTGACCAACATTTTTTCCGGAAAAATTGAACCTACAGTTTTTTTCAAAAATATTGAACCTCAACATTTTTTTGAAAAATGTATTGATCAACATTTTGAGCTCAACATTTTTTACCAATATTTTACAAAATTGTTGAACCTCAACTTTTTTCACCAACATTTTACAAAAATGTTGAACCTCAACATTTTTTTTTAAAAAAAAATGTTTGTGGTTCTTCTCGAACGACAGTGAGCGGCAGTGGTCGCCGGCGGTGCGAGCCCACGTGCGCCGGGGCCATGATAGCCCGGCGGCCCGCGGCGCACACAGGTGGGCATGGAAAGTGCGCAGGGCGGTAAATATTCTAACACAATACTTAGATAGATATGGAGTTATTATTTGCATCCGATTATGGTAGAGTTCAGTTAATAATTACTTTAGAGCCTCTTCATCCACATTATAACATTTATTTTTCACTTTGCATCGTAGGTATGAAATGTAATCTGTTTCAAAGACACTAAGTTTTATTTGTATTTATTATAATAGTATTTAACAGTAGCACACATCATCATTTTCTTTATACATCTATGTATACCTTATATATTATTTTCTATACATTTTTAGGTATATATACATGCCCACTTATCATCATCTAGCAATCCATGATGTTTACTAAATAACCCACTTATGCCATTAAAAAAGTAAAATAACCCCAAAATTTAAATCAAAATTTTCCATCATTAGCACTATATAAAAATATCTTAAAATAACTTCTTATATTTTCATGCACATTAACCAAATATGTCATTATTAAAAATGACATAAAGTAGCCCTTAATTTTATTTCATATTACCTTTATTGAAAATATACCCTGAGTACACCCGCATTCGCACAGTCTAACTTATAATTTAATAACCATATATTTTTTCCTTATTCTATAGAAACTCATAGTGGAATCGGTTTAGAGTCTTAGAATGGAGCTTAAAACTAAAGAATTATTACTTGGAATCAGATAAGGTAGTAACGCAAAAGTGCATTGCATAAAGATTTAAAACTAAAAGCACTATAACTGCACAATTAATCTATAAGAATTGTGATTTTATGAAAATCATAGGCCTCCGGCTAGTGCAACTATATTTTAGTCATATCAATTAAAATAGTAACTTTATTTTTAAAAATAATGTAATTAAGCGACGATGCTGATATATAACTTGAAATATCTAATGGGAAACATAGTCAAACATTTTGTTATCAAGATGAACCCACTAAATATCTTTTAAAAATATTCAAAGGTTAATGAATAACTTAATAAACTTAATATTTTAATCCCTAACATTTTGTCATACACTTTTGTTTCTTACTTTGGTTCCATTATAATATACACAGTTCTTATGGCAGAATGTTAATATATAATTAACTTACAATGATAATGGAATCTGTGAAAGAACCAAAATACATGTCTTGGATGCCAATATCGATTCACATTTGCATTCATTTTGTGTATACTTGTCCAGCTAATCTAGAATGGCCGCAGAGAAATGACACTTTAAGCATATTTCGGAAATTTGTTAAGAATGTGACGTGTGCTTCGGTAACTGGTGGTAGGAGGAATTGTAAATCGGCGCATGGTTAATGGTGCCAAGTTCATGCTGGTGGATCAGGCAAGCAGCAATTTGTTGACTGTGCATGACAGTTGCTTTCTTTCAAGTACGGTATCCAATTTTGTAATGGACCGATCACCTCCATAATGAAATCCTAATCTTACAATCTCAACAAAATAAGTATGGGATTTAACAGCACACATATGAAAATTTGTGCTAAATCCAAGCCATTGTTAGTTTGACCTACGCCACAACCACATGCATCCATGGGTACGTGGCCACATTTTTTCCTCTATCTCTAGTTATGTGATAACATGCCCTTTTTTGGGAAAAATATTTAAATTAGGCTGGATATGATCGATAGGGTAATGTTAGGCCATTTTTTCATTAGTGGCAGATGTGGGTAATTAAGACATAAATATAAGAGGTTATTTTAGGTCATTCTTCATAATGGTATATGTGGGTAATTTTACTTTTTTAGAGTATCCACCTAGGATTCTAGATGGCTTCACGTAGAGACTCTTTTGACTTTTCTCTTTTTTCTAGAGTGTTCACCTACGATCCTAGATGGCTTAATGTGGAGAATTTAAAAGGAGCCTGCAATATTACTAGTAGTATAAGATATGAAACGATGTTTCACATTATAAAAAAGTCTAGGCTAGTACTTTCCAACTGAACTTGCTTCACCCAACGAGGTTTAGAGCCCATCAAGGAGACAATCCATGGCGCGGCAGTGGAGAGGGCCCGAGGAATGGCCACCGGGTCCGGGAGCTGAGACGCAGAGCGAGCAGGAACTCAGACGATTCCAGGATAAGAGCGAACCGTATACTAAGATATTTCTTGCTAGACTACCATGCATTCCTGACATTATTATTTGAATCTTGGTACAGAATGCTTCGTCCTGTTGGATTGCACTAAACAAAGCTGCAGCGTCGATCAATATGTGGTCCTCCCTAGGATTATTTGGAAGAATCGATTCAGCTGTCGGCCACTGCCTTCGCCCTCCGATGCTCTCCGCCTCCAGCTATGTGTTCGCAGACTTACACTTTGAAATTGAGGGGTGTAACAATAAAGAAAATTTTTGGACAAGAAAATTTGACATGAGCACACACACAAAATCATGTATATCGAAAGAGACCCCGTATATTGAAGTGTTCGCATCGTCTATATATATTCCACATTTATTTACATGTACCATCAAACGCAAGAGGAGCTTTCTCGCAAAAAAAAAAAAAAAAAAAAAACGCAAGAGGAGCTAGCTAGGGACAAAAGCGACAGACCATCTTCTATATATATATATAGTTTGGTCTTGTCATCAATCGAGAGCTCTAGCTAGCTAGGTTGCCAGCTTCCAAATAATCGTAGCGATCGAGCCAAAGCTACTACCAAAACCCAACCCACCCGGCGATGGCGTTCAAGGAATTGTGGGCCACGATAGGATCAGGTTCTGGCCTTCATACTGGGTCTCTTCTCCATGGCCATGAACCACGAAACAATCACCCTGTGGATCAACAAGATCCAAGCCTTCTTCAGCCCATACATCCAAGTCACCATACCTGAGTACGCCCCAGGGAATTTTGCACGCAGCAACTTCTACGTCGCGATCGAGGCATACCTCTCCGAGCACTGCGCCACTGAGGTGCGCAAGCTCAAGGCCGAGCTTGGCAGCCACAGAAAGATACCCCTGTTCTACGTCGACGACGGGCAGCAGATCATTGACACCTTCCGCCGCCGCAACAGCGGGGGCGGTGGCGGCGGCGGCGGCGGCGCCACGGTCTGGTGGCACGCCTATAAGGAGCCACCTGTATCCAACGTCATGTACAGAGACGGCCAAGAGCAGCGCCGCATGTACCGAGTTTCCTTCCATCGCAGGTTCCGCAAATGCGTCCTCGAGGAGTACATGCCCCATGTCATTGAAAAAGGCCGCGAGGTCATCGCCAAGAACCGCCAGCTCCGTCTCTTCACAAACAACCCATACCCAGACTGCAGCTGGAGCCACGTGGCTTTCCAGCACCCGGCTACTTTCAAGACGCTCGCCATGTCGCCCACACTGAAGAAGACCATCCTCGATGACCTCGATGCCTTCAAGAAGAGGAAGGAGTACTACGCCAAGGTCGGCAAGCCGTGGAAGCGTGGGTACCTGCTGTTCGGGCCCCCGGGCACCGGCAAGTCGACCATGATCTCCGCCATAGCCAACCACCTCGAGTACGACGTCTACGACCTGGAGCTCACGGCGGTCAAGAGCAACAACGACCTGCGGAGGCTCTTCACCATGACGACAGGAAAGTCCATCATCGTCATCGAGGACATTGACTGCTCCGCCGAACTCACCGACAAGCGCAGGGACAAGATGCAGGCACGTCATAAGTCGGCCGCCGGTGAAAACGTCAGCATGCTTCCTCCAATGATGCAGGAAGCTGCCGATCAGAAGGACAGCAGCGAGAAGCTGACCCTTTCTGGGGTGCTCAACTTCATCGACGGGCTATGGTCGGCGTGCGGCGGCGAGCGCATCATCGTCTTCACCACCAACCACAAGGACAGGCTGGACCCCGCGCTGATCCGGCGAGGCAGGATGGACATGCACATCGAGATGTCCTACTGTAGCTACGAGGCCTTCAAGACCCTGGCCAACAACTACCTGGAGATCAACGACCACGACCTGTTCGAGCGGTTTGGCGAGATACAGCATCTGCTGGAGGTGGCCAAGATGTCTCCGGCGGACGTCGCCGAGCACCTGATGCGCAAGGAGAAGGATGCCGGCGCGTGCTTAGAGGGTCTCGTGATGGCTCTCAAGGAGAAAGCAGAAGCAGCAACCAAGGGCATGGAGATATCCATGGAAAAAGAGGACGATGCTGTCGAAACCAAATAAAAGGCACAAAACATGATTTGGCATACACAGCAGGTGCAGTACAAGCTTGATGTGAAGTATTTGCACCAATTATTGCATATAGGAATACACAACCAATGCATCTGCAAATCTAAGGCATCCGAAGAAATCTATCAAATCCTACAATCATTGTTCCAGTAATATAGGGAGAAAGATGAAAAAAAATCATGCACAGATCAGAGTTCCTTAGAATTGATGAAAGGGTTTACCAAAAGCATGTGGTAGCTGATGAAGAAATGAATCTCCAAGCATTGCTCCTGCATGGAATCCCATAATATATGGTTCACAATACTATGGTTCCATGCCTGCTAGTACAGAACTAGAATTAGTCAATTTACACTAAGACAGCCAGACGATAAGACGCAAAGAACATAGCAAATACCATATGGAACAATGTAACCTGCTGCATTTTCAGTTGTACAATGCAATACTCACGGTGAAAAAGTTTCATGTGAAGCACTGAACTTTCTATTTTATTTAGTCTACAGGTAATTTTGCATACACAAGTTACTGATACTCAGTTAGCACTACAAATTGATGTTCCAACATATAAGCAGAAAGCAAACATTAGGTGCATTGGCCATGCTAACCGTTTCAGCCTAAGTTAATTATGTTTGTGAGGATGGAAGCAAGGGAGATGATAGGATGAATTATAGTCTGACACAGCAGCCATACCTGAACTACAAAACAGTGAAGAATAAGGCAAATTAGCCTCTGTACTAGTATCAATGTATCAATCTACAAGCTACCAAGCATCACCAATGTATAATAGAAATCGACTACTAGAGCAGACAGATTGCTGAAGGATTCTTTCCAGTTTGCTACTCATAGTCATCTGCACTTGCTGCTGAAAATTAGAGAGAAAAATGCCAAAGTTTCTGCTGATGAGCTGATAAGATGCAAAACAACGTTGCTGAAAAAAAACAATGTTGCTCTCTGGACACCAAACAAGGCTAACTAACTAGTAGATCCGATCCATTTTAAGCTGTCACTGTTACCTTGATACAGCTAACAGCAATACAAAACATGATTTGGCATACACAGCAGGTGCAGTACAAGCTTGATGTGAAGTATTTGCACCAATTATTGCATATAGGAATACACAACCAATGCATCTGCAAATCTAAGGCATCCGAAGAAATCTATCAAATCCTACAATCATTGTTCCAGTAATATATGGAGAAAGATGAAAAAAAAACATGCACACATCAGAGTTCCTTAGAATTGATGAAAGGGTTTACCAAAAGCATGTGGTAGCTGATGAAGAAATGAATCTCCAAGCATTGCTCCTGCATGCAATCCCATAATATATGGTTCACAATACTATGGTTCCATGCCTGCTAGTACAGAACTAGAATTAGTCAATTTACACTAAGACAGCCAGACGATAAGACGCAAAGAACATAGCAAATACCATATGGAACAATGTAACCTACTGCATTTTCAGTTGTACACACTACTACACAAACCACTTCACAAACGGGCTATCACAACCGGTTTTGAAGAAAACCGGTTGTGATAGGGGCTATCACAACCGGTTTTTAGAAACCGGTTGTGATGCCCCCTATCACAGCCGGTTTTCTCAAAACCAGTTGTAATAGTCGGCCGGCATATCACAACCGGTTTTTCTTACAAACCGGTTGTGATGCTCACTATCACAACCGGTTTTGAAAACTGGTTGTGATGGTGAGCATCACAACCGGTTCTTTACTAACACATTTTTGGAGGGCTAAACGAAATCAAATTTTGTGAACGATCTCGGATGAACTTTTGACCAAAATGAAAGTTGTAGATCTTGAAAAGTTATGAAACATTGTAGTTCACCACTTTTTTATTTGAAGTCATCTTGTCAACCGAATCTAAGTTTGAATTTTTCAAATTTGAAAATTCAAATTTTGTAAACAACCTCGGATGAACTTTTGACCAAAACGAAGTTGTAGATCTTGAAAAGTTATGAAACATTGTAGTTCACCACCTTTTTATTTGAAGTCATTTAGAGCCTCAAATAAGCAATTTACACTCGGAAAACATTAATATGAGGGGAATCAAAATGGTATATAGACACAAACACTCTAGTGGTGCAGTGGTAGAGGAGGCTATGCACAAAGCTGAGTCGCAGGTTCGAATCCTGCCGACCGCGACTTGCGACTTGGTGATGGAGTCCATCCCCCAAATAAATAAAATGTTTTGCTATTTTATTTTGGTTTATTTTGGGTTTAGATGAAAACCGGTTGTGATGGGGTCATCACAGCCGGTTTTTGAAAACCGGTTGTGATAGGAGGGACTATCACAGCCGCTTTATCTCATCCGCCTCTCAAAACCGGTTGTGATAGGGGTTAAAAACCGGCTGTGATGACAGTTTCTGTAGTAGTGACAATGCAATACTCACGGTGAAAAAGTTTCATGTGAAGCACTGAACTTTCTATTTTATTTAGTCTACAGGTAATTTTGCATACACAAGTTACTGATACTCAGTTAGCACTACAAATTGATGTTCCAACATATAAGCAGAAAGCAAACATTAGGTGCATTGGCCATGCTAACCGTTTCAGCCTAAGTTAATTACTTGCCCACAGTGATGTTCAGCTCTGGTAAAACCTCGTCCTGCATATTGAGCTATTTACAGAATGCATCATTTTTGCCACCTAGATATTTCTTCCAACTCTCTTGTTACAATTGTGTCCTTCTCAACGCAATGTGATGGCTCACCATTCATCCTATGTGGATCCAGCTGCTGGGATCAATGAAGCATAGAAGCGTGATTGAGGGCTCCTGGAGTTTTGGCCTTCGGTTTCCTCTACTTTTTAATCGTATGCCTGCTTTTCTCGCCTTGCTATGGACTAGTTCAGCATAAATACATGACCAACGAAGAAATATGGTCATCGATCGTGCATATGGGTTGTACTGCTGCCACTCTCCTGTTGTGTGTGTATAGATCTACTAAATGAACCTTCACTGAAGCTTCAGCTCACCTTTGAGATTTTGGAGAAAAACAAAGCTGAGCTCATCTTAGATTGCAGTGTCAAAGTACAAATTTTTCACGTGGCTTGCCTTCCAAAACTAGCTGCTGACAGCAGATCGAGTAGAAAAGGGAGGATGGCCGAACCAACGGCTGTGCCCGGTATGCAGGGAGACAACTGACTTTGCCATCCACTTGCTGGTGCACAGGCAGTATAGCAAACGTACCTGGGTCGGTGCAGGTACGAAATTATATGGGAGAGTGCTTTCCGGATGCGTCCAATTGGGACCAATTTCACAAAGTATCACAAAGTGTCAATTTTTCAACGAACTTACTCCACGGTACAGGCTCTAGCTAAGAAGATCAAGGAAGAGGCGTTTGCTGTGCTTAGCTGGTGCAAAATAACTTTGAGATATTGTCTCGAATCCCGATCGTCTAGAGCTCAGGTGGAGTTTTTTCTATTGTTCCTTTTTTTAAACCTGTACAGCTTTGATCCTGATCTCTATATCAATATATGCTGTCCAATCCATTACTGTTCACCGCTTAAAAAAATTGCCATCATCTTGGTTCTACATGCATCATTGAACATCATCACGACGGATAAGCGTATATAACCTGAAATGCATGGCCGTGTATACCAGCGACTTCGGAGCTAAACCCGGCGCTTCGATTGGCTGCATGCACCCGTGGGGCCCACCATGCATGGGGCCAGATTCTCCACTTTGATATACTTTATGTTACATGGGCCCCACCCGGTCAACACCCACCCCGTGCTGCCCCAAATTTCTGTCAAAAATTTTGCCTCATGTGCCCATCTTGCGCGCGCCGGCTGGTCTAAAATTTTGCCACACGCGCCCACCTCGCAATGCGTTTCAGCCAGTCTATTTCTTCTCCTTGCGTGCCCACATGTTCATTTTGCCCCACTGCGGCCCACCATTGCTTCTCTATCCTCCCAAAGAAGAACTAGAAACCTAGATCTAGTTCCTCTCGCCTCACCGCCCGCCCGACCGCGCCTCCCACCGTCCCCGGCGCCATAGGCCCCTACCTCCGCTCGCCCGCCGTCCCCGCCAGCCGCGACTCCCGCCGTCCCTGCTGGCAGGCTCCCCCTCCGCTCCTGCCGTCCTTGGCACTGCCGCCCCTGCCTCCACCGCCTGTGGGTCCTTCCCCATGGTCATGTGCAGAGCTCAAGGATTCCAGTATGCTCATGATGACGCCCAAGTCGTCCTGAAGCAAAGATCCCCATTGAACTATCCTGCTGCAAGCACACCCTCACCGTTTGATGTGCTTGTCCAGGTTACTTCCCTTCTGATTGCTACTTCTTTTGACCTCATTAAGCATGATTATTTATCTGCTATACACCTTTTGATGAGGTAATTTCTTACCACTGCATTGTAAAAGTCCCCATCTTTTGCTTCTTGTGTGTTTCTAGAAATACTTTTTAATTTCTAGAAATATTTTTTTATTTTTTAATGTAAATTGGAATGCATGACGTACTGCTGCGTGCATTTCTTGTTCTGGTTTGGGGACCAGTTACTCGATTGTGGTGCCCTAGTTTACTCTGGTCGTGTTTAGTTCCGAAATCCAAAATCCAAAATGAATGTTTGGACACATGTATGGCGTACTAAATTTAGTTGAAAACAAATCACATTACATAGATGGTCCAAAAATCGCGAGACGAATCTAATGAGTCTAATTTAGACCGTGAGTAGACATTAAATTGCTACAGTAATGCTACAATAAACATTTGCTAACGACAGATTAATTAGGTTCATTAGGTTCGTCTCGCAAATTCCGGACGTAATCTCCAATTTATTTTTTAATTAGTCTATGTTTAATACTTTAAATGTAAAAAGATTTCGTTACAAACCATCTAAACACAGCCTCTACCTGTAAAGGGTTCACTGATTCTTTTCACTTGCAACACAATTGCTCAGTTGTTGTGTAAAGCACTTGAATGATGTGACTTCTGGAGTCAATAAAAAGCTATGACATGCTTCCAACAAGTAGTGTGCAAGCTGGGGAATAAGATACAAGCACCTCCTTTCTCAGATGTATGATGTTTAGGACAAGCTAGTTAGTACATTTTCTAACTATTTAGTTTGTCCTAATGTAATCTATTTGAGAACAGATGGAGTAATTTGAAATGTATAGGGTACTTGGTTAGGCATCATAACTCTTAAAAGAATACTTGGTTAGGGACAGCTTGCAACCATTTGTTGGAGGGGCGTCATCTGAGCTAGCTTTACATTGCGAACTTCTGTAATTGTAAGCATTTCAAAGCTTTATTGTTTTCTCTAATCAATCTTGAACATAGTATTATAATATTATTTCCGCTGTAAACTCTGTGTATGTGATATGTATTTGGCTTAATCGAGTACGGAGTATGTAGTTGGTTGTGAAATGTGGGCTATTTCAATTTTCAAGGTTCTTCGCTACACTCGACGGACCACCGGCTTTATATAAGTGATGGTATGTGCTGCCAACATTCCTAGCGGGGGCAGTCATACTTCATTTTATATAAATTGGGCAGTTCTGTTACAATATCATGCTGAAAACGTGGTTATTCGAATCCCTCCCTTGAGGTGTACTCGACAGACTCCTCTTGTGTGATTAGTGTCAAATGGCTGATAAGTACACGTACTTGGGATTAGGTTAAATTGGGAGGTTCTGCGAAACTTGGCTAACTATTAGATGTGTTAGCCGAACAGAAACAGCTAGTAGCTAGCTACTCCCCCTAGTTACTCTCCCTAGTTATGAAGTATAAGGTATATGCACAAGCATTCAAACCTCATCCCGTCCTCTCGCACTGGCTTCAAACTCTATGGTGTCTATCTAGTTTAATACATGGTGGCTCTTGATGTTAGCCATAGCATGATGAATACTCAAATTAATTTAAACCCCTTTGTGTTCGTTGTATCCTTTTATTAGCTCCCCTTTTAAACTTCTTAAAAATAAAGATTAAAGTCATAGACTACACCCTTAAGGGCAAGTACAACCGTGTAGACAACTTGTTGTATTTTTACACAAACAGATAGCTTAAACAGACAGCTTGTACAATGGATTGTCTGTTTGGCCGTCTGCAGGGTGTTTAATTCATCCTTTGACATATAAATCATGATGATCTAGTGCATACTTGATCTTTGTAACCATTTTGTCGCATATATGAGACAATGCACAGTACATTCAAATATTACATATGACTCGTAAAATAAACATGTTTTTTTAGAATGTAAAATAAACATGTATATGGGCTTAATTGTAGGGTGGTTCACGGGCACGTGATGGGTTTAATTGAGCCGGGCTTCCACTGTCTTGGTTCGGCTGTTGGGTGCTTAGCGTTTTAGCCTTGGGAGAGAAATAACAGGGGAGGAGGGGTCCCTGTTACAGGGAAACAGGGACGTCGTGCCTTTCCCGGCCGCCGGCCAGAGAGCTCACCGGAACGGGAATTCCGGTTGCCGTTCTCAAATCCGAGGGTGCAGGGAGGTAGAGGAAGGAAAGGGGTTCCATTAAGAGGGTCTCCTTCGGGGATTGGGGCACAGAAAGTAGGGGCCGCGGGCGGCCATGGGTGGCGGGCGGCATGCTCGTGGGGAGGAAGAAGATTTCAAGAAGCAAATGGCGCAAAACTTTGGTTCCTCCCGCGCACAACGGATCCGAGCCACTGCCATCTCCCCACAGGGCATCCTACAACGGTCTCCAAGTTGTCGCTCCGGCCTGGGAGCACGCGCTCGGCTCGTAGACGAATGAGACGACGAGCGTGCCTTGATGACGGTCATGCGGGGGGTTTTCTGCAAATTTTCTTTGCATGTCGACGGCAGACGACGGCCGTTGTACTTGCCCTAAGTATTTTTGTTATGGCAACTGGAGCCGGCCCAGGGGCCCATGCAGTACTGCAGCACGTGAATACTGTCAGATTAGATTGGCTTGGTGAGCTAAGTTAGATTAATTAGGGCGTGTCTGTGGCTGCGCAGTGGGGCCACTTCTAGTATTAAATACTTTTATTTTTCAGACCTTTTTTAGGTTTATTGGAAACCCAAACCAGCAGTGACGAGCCCATTATCTTTGCCGCCATCGTACTGCTGGTTCAAAAAACCGGCAGTGATCAGGTTTGTCAACCAGCAGTGATGCGCTGTTGCGTCCGGAGAAGTGAAGTTTAGTAGCATATTCTAAGAAAACAGAGGACATAGCGGAGACAGAGACAAGCCGCGCGCGTTAGACCACCACCCACCGAGAGAGCCAATGGTTCATCGTCCATGGATGATGGAAGCGTATATGTGCTCCGAGTCGCATCCCATTGGCTGTCTGGCCGAGCATACGATGCATGGGCCTCTGGTAGGCCTCTAGCGAATAAAGATGATCCGAATTATTTGTTGATCTATCTATTTATGATTTGACTGGGAAAGATGCTGCCGGCACAGGATCGACGTGATTCTCCAATCCCGGGCTTCCGGATAGGTTTTCCAGACTGAGCAACGTCGTCGTCACGGGGCTCCTACGAGATGTTAAGTAACTCATCTATAAATCCCACCAAAATCTTATGAAAGTTTAGAATGCTAAATTCATATATATTAAATCTTGTTTTCTTGGTTATTATATAGTTTATGAAATTTAATAATATGGAAATTTTCTTAGTAAATTTTAAAAAGAATTTTGTGGATAATGCGGCGCCGACGACTCCATGTAAAATGCGGCCACGCCGGGATTCATCGCCAGAGTCATCAGTAACTAATGGACAGAGACGATCATACTTGCTGGCATTTAGTCCGATGGCCCCACAGGATAGATGCACTAATTAAGAATACAAATACAAACATCACTTTATTTTTAGAAATAGTTCCTGGTTCACAAGACTTAAGTACAGTTCCACATCTTTGGGTTTTTGTAACAGGTTCCTCATACTTTTTAGCCATTGAAATTGGATACATGAATGGCTCATAAAATCTCTGAGCACCATATACTTGAGATTTCCTAGGTCTCAACCGAGACTAGCACATTTGTCCCATTTCTTAATTTATATGCAACAACACAAATGGATTTAAAAAATTATTGACAGATTGGAAAATATAATTAATCACTAGTAGAGAAGTGGACATTAGCACCGGTTGGGAAACCCCCTTTAGCATCGGTTTCCCAACCGGTGCTAATCTTCCGGTGCTAAAGGATGCCCTTTTAGCACCGGGTTAAATACCCGGTGCTAAACACATCCTTTAGCACCGGTTGAAACCATCACCCGATGCTAAAGAATTGCGCGCCCAAAAAAATTAAATGTTCTTCTACTACTCATCTCTCTCCCATCTCTTTTTTCCACCATCGCACATCCTTCTTCTCTGTTCTTGTTCTTCAAGAACAGCAAAGAAAGAAGATAAACAGTGGGAAAATGAGAGGAGAAAAAAGGATGAGTAGTAGAAAGAACTTTCATAGATTACATGCACATAATTTATAGGAACGAAATAAGCATGTCCTTAATCCATTACAAGGCAAGATCCAACAGAGAAACTCAAAATTACACACAAGATTCAACATGAAAACTTATCTAGAAAAAAAAAAGCTTGCCTGAGGGGGCCGGCCTACCGCGCCCGGGCCCGAGCTCCGGCGGCCGCTCCGGCTACCGCACGCGCGCCCGCGTCCGAGCACCGGCGGCCGCGCCGGCCTCTCGCGCCCGGGCCCGAGCTCCGGCCTCCCTCCCGCGCGTGCGCCCGCGTCCGAGCTCCGTCGGCCGCTCCGGCCTCCCCCGCGTCCAAGCTCCGGCGGCCGCGCCCGGGCCTGAGCTCCGGCGGCCGCTCCGGCCTCCCCCGCGTCCGAGCTCCAGCGGCCGCGCTGGCCTCCTGCGCCTAGGACCGAGCTCCGGCGGCCGTGCCTGGGCTCCGGCGGCCGCTCCGACCTCCCGCACGCGCGCCCTCCGACGCCTCTGCCGGCCTCCCGGGCTCCGGCTCCCGCTCTCCTGCGCCTGCGAGCCGGAGAAAACAGAGAAGTGAGAGAAGAGATAAGGTTGGAGAGAATAGATAGAAGAAGAGGAAGAGAATAAAAAGAGCTGTGGTGGACCGGGTGGTGGCGTGCCTCCTCGGTCTGCTCACAACATTTGCACCGGGTGGTGGATGGACCCGATGCTAAAAGCCCACCAATTAGCACCGGGTGCAGCCACCAACCGGTGCTAAATGTCCCGGGGACATTTAGCACCGGTTGGTGGCTGCACCCGATGCTAATTGGTGGGCTTTAGCATCGGATGTTGTCATCAACCGGTGTTAAATCCTTCCTCCTCCTCCCAGCTTTGTTTTTCATGCTCTTAGCTATTGGACCCGGTGGTAAAGCCCTAT
Organism: Urochloa ruziziensis; assembly: GCA_015476505.1. NCBI lineage: Eukaryota > Viridiplantae > Streptophyta > Magnoliopsida > Poales > Poaceae > Urochloa > Urochloa ruziziensis. The sequence goes on from CM027120.1 coordinate 57,141,909, forward strand.
TAGCACCGGGTTCAAAAATGGCCGTTGTTTATGTGCTCCGCCAATGGCTCATTCTCTTCTAGTGAATTTTAGTCGATGATGCATGTGCTGACATTCTTAGCAACCAAATCAGTCCCTCCCGGTCCCGCGGTCGACCATCTGGCCCAAAATTCCCCACCCGCGCGAACGAAGCACACCACTAGCCCGCTCGCAAATTTCAATTTTTAAAGTTTCTCAAGCCATATATGGTAGCCATGACTTTTGAGCCCGTTGAAGTCGCTCAAGCCATATATGGTAGTCATGACTCTTGAGCCCGTTGATTCGCATAGTATCTAAGTTCACCCCCTCTTCAGATTAGCAGCATACCCATCAAGAAACTTTAATATTTTGAACCATAGTAATACTTCCTTCCTTTAGGATCTTGTCAGGACGAAATCGGCCTTAGACTTTTTCCATCGCCTGCTGTCATTAGGAGGTGGAATGTCCAGCTTCGGTCAACTGCATAACTTCATTTGATCAACTCTAGCCTGAACGTTGTCCTTTGTATTATCAGAAATTTCCATGATTGTATCCCAAAGTGTCTCACCGATATACTTTTCAGTGTGCATTGCATCAATGTTATGTGGAAGAAGAATATCATCCATATAGGGGACCCTCCACAAGCCTGATTTCTGAGACCACGCATGTTCGTTCCCATATCCTACAAAACCAGCTCCTTTTTCATTGAGCTTGAGAGCGTCTAACTAGCATGCACCGCGACACCAGTAATCATTTGTAGTGGAGGGTCTTGGACTACAACACCTTTCGTAAAGTTATTGATGTCTCGTCTGAATGGATGAGCCAGAGGGAGGAGTTGTCGATGTTTGTCGAACGAAGAATATTTACCACTAGCTTTCAACCAAATGAACTTCAGAGCTACCTTGCATACTGGGCATGGAAACCTTCCGTGAACACACCAGCCAAAGAACAACCCATACACCGGCATGTCATGCAGGGAGTGCTGGTACCAAACATGCATTTTGAAGTTTGTTTTTGTAGTCTGATCGTATGTCAATACCCCCTTGTTCCAAGCAGTCTCTAAATCATTAATCAGAGGCTCCATGTACACGCACATATTATTCCCTGGGTGTTCAGGAATTATCAATGATAAGAATATGTTCTGTCGTTGGAAGAGGACGCCAGGAGGGAGATTGAGAGGGATAACGAACATGGGCTAACATGTGTATGGCGCAGTGGACATTCTATAAGGATTGAACCCGTCTGTAGCTAGCGCAACACGTACATTACGAGCCTCTAGAGCTTTCTCATGATGAATTCAATCAAAGTGTGTCCATGATTCACCATCGGATAGATGTACCAGCTTATCAGGATTGTATCGACGCTCATTTTTGTGTCATATCATTTGTTTCGCAGATTCTTCGGTCATGTAAATTCGTTGGATCCTCAGTATTAACGGAAGATACCGTAAGATTTTAACGACAATTGTGGTTTGCCTCATATGACCATCACCTGAGTCTACCTCTAGGAGCCTAGAGGATTTACACAGTGGACAGTACATTGCTTCCGCATATTCTTTCCTAAATAAGATGCATCCTTTCGAACAAGTATGTATCCACTCATATGGCATCTTAAGTGCATGAAGGAGTTTCTGTGCCTCATACATATTCTTTAGCAGAATGTGACCACCTGAAAGCAGACTGCCAAAAACTATCAACAGAACATCAAAGGCGTCTCGACCCAGTCTAAACTGAGACTTTATGGCCATTAGGCTTGCAATGGCATCGAGCTGAGAAACATTGGTAAGTCCGTGAAAGAGGTTGTTGTGCCGCAGACAACATATCATAATACGCCTTTGCAGTTGGCTCTGGCTCCTCCTCCCTACGTTTTTCATCGACGTGTGCTTCGTGATAGTCATCTAACATGTCTGCTATCTCGGCGTCATCATCAAGATCGTCGATGCGTTGTCTCACGACCTCATCTCTCGCGCGATCTGCTGCACCATGATATGTCCATTTGAAATGGTCTCGAGTAAATCCATGCTTGCAAAGATGATCTCTAATGACGCCGTTTGTATATCGACGAGTGTTCCCACATTTGCTGCAAGGACACCAAGTGGTAGACGCTCCTCTAATATTTGCAAATGCTTCATCCAAGAAAGACTCTCCTCGTGGCACACCGCAAAGGGCACCCTTTGCCGTGGGCTTTGTCTTTATCGTGTGCCTAGAGCCAGTGCACACGGCAAAGGGTGCTTATGCCATGTGCTGGCTCTTTGCCGTGTGCCGGGCTCTAGGCACACAGCAAAGAGGGCCTCTAGGCACACGGCACACAGCAAAGAGGGCTCCGGCACACGGCAAAGCCCCGTGCACATGGCAAAGGGAGATTTCGGTAGTGAATGATCATTTGCAGAGACTTTTGCCTTCGTTATTCTAAACATATTTATCTAACACATAACATAGCATGCATGACTCAGAACAACCTAGTAAGATTGTAAGAGTTTTTCAAGAATAGTAGCCTACCAGTTGCAGAATCCTGATGCTGTGTGGTGCTGTATTCCTTGTAACACTTTTAAATCAAAGAGTAGAATAGAACCATTCAGGATTAGAATGCATGGATTGGACGGCCAGCAGCAACATGCAACCCAATTCCTGGATGAACTTGGGAGGTGGAAGAGAAAATCTCACATCCCACAGCAACAGCACTAGATTCTCCTTACAATCGACCTGATGATGATACTTTGCTGGAGGTGCAATTTCCTTTCTATTGGATTGACAAAAGGCACATCCACACCAACGGAAGAAATAAAATGCAAGCGACAGGAATCGAACACAATGCAATAGAATATAATAACCAAATCACTGACTTCAGAGTCCAGACCTACTCAGCAAAGACAATACACTAACGCATTATTAATGCTTAAATGCAGTAATATTTGAACCAAGTTTGCACACAAGCTTGATCCTTTGATTCTTGCATAAACCAAGAATTTTAAATCTAAGGTGTGAACATGGCATGAGAGCAACCACACTGATGCAAGGTACAGTTAGACCTTAGGAAGGGATCATGCCATCACTACAGTTAGACCTCAGTAGGATGCTGATTCCACCACAGCAACACTCCTCCTACTCATCATCATCAGTGTCGTACATATCGGAGTAGCTGCCATAATCAGACTGAAAAGAGCTCATCCATGCGCTTGGATATGCTCTTGATGTACTCCTCCCTCACCATCTGCCGGACCTCCTCCCTACCGGCGAGCCACTCGTCGTCCACCATGACAGCCCCATGCTCATCAAGCTCCTTGCACATCGACCAGGAACTCCTCCGCCAGCGTCTCCTGCGCCTCGGCGCACTGGCGCAGGGTCTCCATCTTCCTCTCGACCGAATCCCGTGAGAAGAACTTGAGTAGGTCCTCTTCGATCGTCGGGGTGATGGGCGCGGGGTGGCGTCAGGTGGGACGCCGGCTCCGACTCCGACTCGGTTGAAGCAAGCATCATCCCAATTCTCTCGTGGTGTTATTTGTCAATTTTGTGTTCTTGCAGTGTTCCATCTAAGAGAAACTAACGTATACCCCATGTAACTCACGCATATCTCGTTATCAAATCTCCTCCATGGTGTTTGCATGAGTAAGGGTGCGGTCGGTGGATTATGTGTCCGTTAGGCAGACAGGCGGGCCCCATAGGTACGTTAAGCTGACGGTTTCGTGCATTATACATCGACTGCATTAGAGTCGTCATCATATCAGTCACCTTAATTGGATCATAGTCAGATGCCAGCTACAGGGAAAGATGCAAGAGTTTGTGTGTGAAAAAACTAGACCGGGACCAGGATTGAATCAAGAACATGCATCATATGTCTGCTACATGATCGATGATTCACAGCAACAAATCTAGGCCTTGTTCGGTTTGAGTCGGATTGAAAGTGTATGAATGGTATCACGGCGTATTGAATCGATCCACAGCAAGTCAAAATAACACTCAATACACTCAAATGCCACTGGATAATGTATAACCCAAACAAGGCCTTATATTAGGCTGGACCCAATCAATCGATTTCTGGTATGAATGATTGAATTCACACAAAATTGCCTAAAGTGCTCTTGCATATTTCTACTCCCTGCCAGCACATTGTAATGATTTGGTACCGGCAGTGTGGCATGACCACCAAATCAAAGACGGTGGGTCATCACACATGTGACATGTGGGATGCACCAATAAGCATGAAGCTCTTGCTATATCTGTGTGTATATATGCATCTTTCATCCTCCACATATTTCAACCATATGCCATGGCAGCTTGCTAGAACGAGGTACGATCAGTTGATTGATTCCGCTTATTTCTACTCTCCACCACCTCTGAGATTTTGGAGCAAATCAAACCCATGATCGCGTTGTGATGTGACAACCTTGATTCTACAGGTTCAAATCACGAGAATGGACAATGAAGTGTGGGGTACAGATGCTTGATTGTCTGGTTAGTTCTATGCACAAACATACACCAGGATCCCGGCCCAACGAACAGCGACGGAATGGAACGAGACGTACGTGTTGTCGAGAATGGAATGGGGAAGATGGCAATCGAGATACTCTGTTTCTGAGAATGCAACTGGTGATTGATGAACCAAATTCGCCTGTGCATGTTTCTAGGCCCTGCATTGTATTGCTGCATCTTTTTGGTCGGCGTGTTTGCATCCGTTAAGCTTCTGTGTCATGTAGATCGGGTAGCGAACAGGAATCTTGTGTGTCAATGGTGGTATATGACTCCTGGTTGTCCACACTGCTGAACATGTATCCTCTCTGGCTCTGACATTAGTCCAGCAGCTTCAGCAGGCTTCAGCATGTAGCCTCTTCTTCCCCTCAGCCGGAGCCTCCGCGCGATCCTGACCGGCAGCTTCAGCAGGCTGCTTGTCGCCCTCGGTGCAGCCCGGCTTCTTCGCCTCCTCCGGCACGTTCGACGGGCGCTGGGGCTTTACTGCTCGGGAGTTGAGACATGTCAGGCACGGGGAGAATCGAATTTAGAAACTGGTTTGCATGGAGAGCACTGACTACGGCTTCAGTCCACAGGGATCAATGCTAATCAGAGAAGCGATTCCAATGACTTGGCTTCTGTATTATCCACCCGATCGAACACACGATGCTTCCAGCTCGGCTACTCCATTGCTGCGAGTTGTGCAAACTGATGTGGAGCCCGGAGGAGTCTTGGTCTTGCTGTGATCTGATACTACGTACGGCCAGCGACTGTCATTTGGTCTTCTCAGTAAAAAAAGGAAAGCTTGCCTTTCCACCCACCAGCACCCACCCCCCCCCCCCCCCCTCCCCCCCTCCTCCCCACCCTCCCACGAAAAAAAATGAGTACGATGAATTGATTCGTGCAAATCTTTGAAAAAAAGTATTAAGGCCGTGTTTAGTTACACAAAAACGTAAAAAGTTTCCAGTTCATTTCTTATCTCTCTACACGTGACTCAATGCATAAACATTTTACCTTTTACTCACTTTTCACCAAATTAAACAACCCCCAATTTGTTTTAAGTGGGTGTGCCGGCTTCTCCAAGGATAGGATCTCCCCTCTGAATAAGCGCCTTATTTTGTTAAAAAATGTAGAAATAGATGTCAAAATATGGAAGCTGTAAAACTAGCAGCCAATCGACATTTGAGGAGCCGATGGGGCGCCTATCGGCTGTTGAATGGCCGACGTCCCCCGGCTCTGATGTGTGGGCTACTCAGTACTCCTTTGGCTATGGGTGTGCCGATGGGATGCCGGATGGAGCTTTTGGTTACCAATAAAAAACTAAATTACAGATTTCATAAGTACTTCATAAAAAAATTAATTAAGTATAATTAATCTATCAGCTCATGTTTTTTTAGCACCATATTCATCAAATCATAGACTAATTATGCTTAAAAATGGTTTCTTATAAAATAGTCGTAATCTCTATAATTAGTTATTTTTTAATTTATATTTCATACTCTATGTAGGTAAGATTTTTATCCATGTGATTGGTGATAAATTTTAGTAGCAAGAACCTGATGAACATGTGTTGGGTACAAAGAGCTTGAGTAGGCTGCAGACCCAACTGCTGTAGGCTGCATTTATGATGAGCCATAGTTTTTAATTGGAGATTGGGTTCCAGTTCCAGGTGCCAAGCACTAAGAGCAAGTATACTGATCGGCTGGGAGCGGGCTAATGTCTACGTGTAGGAGAGAAAGCGAGCTGGGGTACTAGTCTTGCTCTAACGCGCAGCATGTGCCACGCTGTGCACTTTGCATGCATGCTTAGCAATCAGAATTGTAGTAGCACGCAAAAAAAGAATGGATGACCAAATCATATTAATGCAACCAAAAGAGAAGCATGAACGATGCATCTCCTGGGAAGCTGTTCAGAAATTACTACACTCAGAAGCCTGTTGGCCAGCCAGAAGCCGATAGCTTGCCCTGTGTTTCGTTGTGGGGCGGCGTTGTGCTTACCGTGCATGTACGAACGTCCTAGCTAGGCTTAGGCTACCTTGATCTTGATTGACGATCTTGGTCATCGTACGGAACGTGCCATCGTCGTTGCGTGCTGCACCTCATCCACGAGTAGCGGAAGAAAGCGAGTCTTTCGGTCTATGGCATCTCATCAGCAGATGGTGCTGCTCAGCTCGGTTCGGTTGCTCTGACTTCACTTCACGGCTGCACTGTTCTCGTGGACGTAGCTTGACTTGTAGCATGGCTCCGGCTGGCGCCACCCACCACTAGGGGCCAGCCACCAGGAGCGCACGAACACAATCCAGCTGCACTGCACGTGTACACGCGGCACACAGAGTCTCTGATCTTTTTTTTTTACTTTCGTCGTTTTCGTTTCGTTGGGCTAGCCTGAAAAGTCTAGCAGAAAATAATCTGCTAGACCGGCTTAATAGTATTATGTGAGAAGAATAATATGCTGGGCAAGAATGATAAGCGAACCGAATTTTATAAAAACAGAATTTATTAAGCGACAATGCACATACTACACAATATTGCACGTGTCCAATTAAGCAGCCGCATCATATGCTTCCTCTCCTGTCAATGCAATCCCTCTCACAAGTCTCTCCGGGTCGATCGAGCGAGCGAGTCAGGCCACAGAGTTTAAAGCTACTAGTGCCGTTCCTGTGGGTGATCAGACAAGTGGATGAGCCAACAATAATAAGGACACACAGTGATATGTTTTTTTTTCCACAAAACCCTGCGAAATGCATGCTAGACAACAAGGTTGTAAACTAAGCTTACATGCATGTGAAAGTAGGATTTGTACGATGTAAAAGGCCTCTATGCGTGGCGTTGAACGAATGCCGAGGAAGGCAGGAGGGGTAAAAGCTAGCAATGGTTGAAGAACTCCACCATATTCAAATCGAACTAGTCCCTCATTCAACAAACAAACTCACTGTAACTCATTTGTCATCACTCCAGCACCAGTCTAAACTCTAAACCAATTTACATACCTAATTTAAACCAAAAGGAACAAATATAATTTGAACTGTCTGTAGGTGTCATTCGGCGGAGGTGGCAAGCTGCCAAGAGCGTTGTTCGGCGGACCTTGCTAAAGGGAGGCCCTCCTCCCTTTAGTCTTAGGGAGGCCCTTCCCAAAATGGAAAATTACTATTTATAGACATTCCCCTCCCCCCCGGGCCCACCACCTTCTCCTTCCTCCTCTCCTTCTTTCCCGCGCACGCGCCTCTCCTCCTCCTCCCTCCGCGCACCGCCGCCTTCCCCGGCTCCGGCGGTCGGGGGCCGCCTCCGCCGCCGCTGCGCCTCCCCATCCCCCGCCGAAACCCTAACCCGAAGGTGCGCCGGCCCCCGCGAGCCTCCCCTCCCCGGCGTCGGCGGCTCCCGCCGCCTCTGCCGCCGCCGGTTCCTGCGGCCGACGCCAACCCCGCCAGCCTTCCTCCCGCCGCCTCCGTCGCGCCGCCCGCCATCCTCCCTAACCCTAACCCTAGATCCGTCGCCGCCGCGCCGCCGCCTCGACGCCGACGAGTTCCCCCGCCGCCGTCACCGCCCACCGCCCATCCGGCCCTGCCCGGCCGGCGGTGCTCCCGCGCCGCCGCGCCCTCCGCCGCCGGCCGCACCGCCGCCGCCGCCGGTCGATCCGGCCTCCCCCAACCCCCTTCCTCTAGATCCGGGGGAGGAGTAACCCCCGGCAACCCCGGGCATAAAGGCCCCCTCCTCCCGTCGCCTCCCCCGCGGCCGGCGGCGTCCCCGCCGCCGGCCGCCGCTGCCCAGCAACCCGCCCTCCTCCGGGGGTGTCACGCGAGGAAGAAGGGGAGGCCTCCCCATAGCGCTATAGGGAGGTCGGCCTGCGAATAGATTTTGCGTTCCTATAAACCGAATACTAGAGGTCCACCTATTTGCACCCAACAAAACCAACTAGCGGAGGCCCCACTTAACCATTTCCGGCCTTTTTCTGCGAGGCCATTCATCACCTCAGCTGTGTCAACGCGAAGGCCTCGTCGGCGCTGGAGAAGTGCCCGATGGTACGTTGGACAGCCACCGCGAAGGCCACCCACAGGAGAAGAGTTCGTTAATGGGCCAACAATAACAAAAACAAGCCCAAGAACCAGTTAAGCACCCGAGTGGGAACAGCAAATAAAATCACTCCGGGAGATGTTTAGAAATCCCGTAATGACTTTCCATGCTTGCCTTTTGCTTGTGATTGTGTTGTTTCAATCATTTTGCATGGCAGATTCCTATCAACCTGCAAAATGAACTTTTTTGCTTTTACTTTGGTTCCCTCTAGCGTTGAATAGATTATAAACGTTTTGGTCAGTGATGTGCTGTTCAACAAGCTTGTCAGTCAGGCCATGGTTCCTTGGTGTGTTGCTCTCTTTCCTCATCTAGAAGCTGTATGCAAAGAAACCGGGAATTATGAAAAAATCCACTTCTTGCACTGCATACTTTCTTGGTTTTTGACTACCTTCCCTTGGTTTTCCCTCAATGTTTGATTTGACCTGGTTGAACTGTTTCCCAAGACTTCTCATTTCCCAAGATTTCACTACCTTCCCTTGGTTTTCCCCGAGACCGACCTTTCTCCTATCTCCGTGTCTCTCTCCTAACCGGAGCCGGTAGTGAGGGCGGCGGCGGCGCGCGCGGGCGCTCGGTGCTTGGTGCGAGCTCAGGGCGCGGGCGCGGCACTATGTGGCTCCGCAGGGCGCAGGCGGCCTCGCCAGCGGCGCGGGAGCGTGGCCCGGGTAAGCAAGCCAGCGGCCATGCAGCCGTTGACCGGCTGAGGAGATGTACATGGACACGATGGATCAGATAAGGATGGCTGGAGGGTGTTTTTGAATCAACTGTGGGGTTCACGTAAAATCCAACTCCCAATCCAGATTCCAAACATGGGATGGGGATACAAATATTGAAATAAAAATGCTGCTTAAATATATGTAGCTAAACAAGAGTACAATCACAAAATTCTAAAACAAATAGAGACATATTCGCAAGGGCAAACTTGTCTTCTTTCAACATTTTTAACACCGTTACATGTTGTTAACGGAGTAGGGGTAAAATGAGTCTTCGTTTTTAAAAAGTAAAGATAAATTGCAAAGTGAAAGAAAAACGGGGTAAAATCACATTTAGGGTTCAAACAGGGGTAAGAACGCAATAGCCCCTTTCAAAAAAGAGAGCTGTGCGGCGGAAAATCCTCTATACCATTGGAAGTTTTTTACTTCCCACTTTTTAGTGTTTGAAATCTGTATGATGAATTACGATATTGATCAACATTTTTATTTAACATTTTTATACATTTAAAACAATATTTTTTGTCCAATATTTTCCATAAAAATACTGGATAACACTTTTGTTGGACCAATTTTTAAAAAAATAATCAAAATTATTTATCCAATATTTTTCCATGATAATGTTGGCTAATATTTTTGTTTGACCAACTTTTTTAAAAAGGGTTGGTCAATATTCTTTATCCAATATTTTTTAGTTAAATATTGAACAAGTCATTACATTAGATTTTATATGGGCCTTAATGGAATTTATAATTGACTCGTTAACCATCTTCTGATAGGAATACAGGATCCCTTGTTGTTCAAGAAAAATATAAATAGGAGCCCTCTGCATGCTTTTATTAATTGATTGCAATGAAATAAAATCTTGAGCATTTTTTATTGTATTTCTTCCCACTTTTTTTGTTGGCAAAATTCCTACCAAATTTTGTTCACGGTTCCCTAATCTAAGTTTAAAGCAGTGCCTTCATAAGAAGCGGGAACATTGAATCCCCACGTCGACGTGGTCTAGAAGCAACCAGGAAGACATCGAAACTAATAATGGGATAAAAATTGTATCTCGTATTCGGTTATTTCTCTTATTCAATTTCTTATTCTTCAATTTAGTTTGAGCAAATTACATTTTTAAAGATTGAATTGTATCCTTTCCTAGATTGCAAATGCTTTCCAAGCAGGAACAGTAGAAATAGGATTTACTTTTTGTTATTAATAATTAATTGTGCTTTATGAGTTAATTTTAGCTGAAACTGTCTATTCACCCTTCTCAAGTCAGTTCTCATAGATCGTGCAAGTGGTATTAGATGCAAGCACTATGTTTTGCAAATGATATACCATCTCAAAGCAGGATTTAATGGCTAGTGATAGCAATGTTAACATGGGGAAACTACCATTCTTTGATGGGAACACTATGATTATTAAAAAAATAGAAGATTGTTCATCTTAAGTTGTTCATCTTAAAGTTATGACTTATGAGTCAAAATATATGGAGAGTTATGAATGATGGATATAATGTTCTTGATGTATCGAAGCCATACTTATTTTCAAAAAAAAATGTATCGAAGCCATCTGCCAATGATGATGAAAGCGTGCAAAACTCAATGATCATGTCATGAATGTGTTGTATGTTGTTCTTGAGTTAGTGAATTCAATGGGATCGAGAACTCAAAACAGAGCTGGGTACTCAATGCAAATTTCGTGCAAAACAGAATCTTTTCAAAAGAATCTCAAAACAGTCGAAATCAGAGTGAAAAGAGAGCTAGGTACGCGATTTCTGGTTTTCTAATTTGAATCGCACAAATGCACAATCAAACTCGTGACTAACTTAGAGAGTAGAATAGACTTTACTAGTTTCTATGCTAGTATCATACATTTATTTCTACGGTTGTTTTAAAATTTAAATCAAACTATTTTAAGCCAGACCAAGCTCATAGAAAAGAGCACTAATATTTATGAAACTAAATTGTTATTGTTGGATCTATCATATATGTTGGAACCTTTTCACGTGCCGTTTTAAAAAATACTAATTTAGAGATATAGTCTACATAGACTCTTTAGATTAATCAGGAGCGTTCGATCATCATAAAATCTGACAGCATAGACTCAAAGGTGAGATATAGTCAACATGGACTCTTTAGATTAATCTAGAGCGTTCGATCATCATAAAATCCGACGGCGTAGGATATAGATAACCACGGACGAAACAAACATTCCGTCGTCCTTTATAGTATAGATATAGATAAATCTGATCAAACTTAAAATAGTTTAACTTGTAGAAATCAACTTATTATATGAGTAGTGTAATAGCTTCTCAGGGTGTACTGTACGTGCTATAGACAAATATATTGTAATAGATTGAGTAGTAACGGATTGTATTTAAATAAGATAATTATTAGTGCCCACTAAAATTTAATAATTCCAAATAATTTGAAAATATTATTATTATTATTATAAGCATTATATTTTTGAAACATATTCATTAACATAAAATTTCGTGTGCCTTTGGTTGGGGTAGTTGGGCTGGCTCGTTTCGGAGACTGACTTTTATAGGAGGTTTCCGTCGAACTGGGCCGAATCATCCTTTCCGAGTGGGAGTCGCAGCCCGACTCCGACCGGAACACGCTGGGGTTCGTCTCCCCCTTATAACCGCGACGCCGCCGCCGCTTGGTCACACCATCAACAATCCCCATCAATCCATTACCCGCAATTCGGTGTGCAGCGGAGGCGTGGGGCTACCGTTTGATCTCCGGCAACGCTCGTCGGAGGCGGCTGCGCTAGGTGAGGACTGAGGAGGGACCGATGGAGAGGTGCTCGACCAAGGCGGAGGCGGATGCCGGCTTAATCGGGGGCCACAAGCCTGCTGAAACGGCGGCCGGCGGCGACGAGGCTCCGTCGGGGACTGGGCTCTGGATGCTGCCGGATGAGGAGGTTCAGTTGGTGCTGTCGCGGAAGAGGGAGCACCTGACGCCCGGCCTGGTGTCACCCGAGGGCATCGAGGCGTTCGAGTCCCTGGCCGCCAGCTTCGACAAGTACCAGGACTGGATGCGCCGCAACTACGAGGCCAATGGAGGCGTCGTCCTGGTGGATGACGACTTCGTTGCGCGGAGGGAGGAGCACTACCGGTCGGTGGAGGAGGAGCTCGCGGCGGAGGAGAAGCTTGGTGATCCGCTGGAGGGGCTTGATTTCTCCTACTGGAACATCAGCGACCGCCTCTCCGACTTCTACGAGAGCGACGCCGACGAAGAGGATGTTCAGGAGGCTAAAGCCAACTGATGAGATGATGAAGACTTTACTTTGTCTGTATCTATGCTATCTGCCTGTCTACCTATATATGTGGTTTTCTATGATGTTCGGAGCTAGTTAAGATTAAGCTAGTGGTTTCACCTAGTCCATTGTATGTTATCTATCATGCACTCAAGTTAATTAGGCCATTCGGGTCACTACAAACCAATGCGCTAATGGATATCACCTATTATAATCCATCCTGTCTGCCATTGCAATGTGATTGTATTTGTGGCTTTGTAGGTGTACAAATTTTGCTATTCCTTTCTGTTTGCTTGATGCTCCTGAATAAATGTGAGCTATTCTTAGTTTATCCATGTGTTATACCTATGCTGGCTGTAGTAGTTTCCTACTTTGTCACTATGCAGAGCCGTTTCTGTTGGATTTATTGTGATTAGAGACATATGTATACTTTTATGAAAGTATTTTGCAAGACAAATCTATTCATGTAGTTTTCACATTTCCAAACTCAATGACTTAAAAGTTATTCACGATTTATATTCCCAATGTTTGACTCAAATCTTGTCCAAAACGACTTCTTTTACCAAACCGGAGGGAGTATGTTATCTATCATGCACTCAAGTTAACTAGGCCATTCGGGTCACTACAAATCAATGCGTTAATGGATATCACCTATTATAATCCATCCTGTCTGCCATTGCAATGTGATTGTATTTGTGGCTTTGTAGGTGTACAAATTTGGCCATTCTTTTCTGTCTGCTTACAATGTTCCTGAATCTGATTTGTCCCCATTTTTAAATGTGAGCTCTTGCCATGTGTTACCGTAGTTTCCAACTTTGTCACTGTGCATCTATTGCGATTAGAGACATTTCTGTTGGATTTATTCTAATTAGAGACAGCTTTGTACTGTGGTCAAAGTCTGCAACATGTGTGTGATTGATTGATGCTATCTGTGTCAGAAGATTCATGGTTTACTCATCTATGTCATCATGGATGGATCACTTGTTTTTCAATTGTGTCCTTGCTTTCACTCACTTTTGTTGTTTAAATTAATTGGAACGGTGCATTATTTGTGTGAACGTTCATGTGCATGGTTTATTCATCTGTCAGCCATGATCATACATTGCTAGGGGCTCTTTGCCGATCAGGCCTGATGTTTACCATATGATGCTTGATACCTGAGGAAATAGGCTCTTACTGCTGTTTCAGCTATGAAATTTAAGTTGATGTTGTCCTAGATTTATGAAAGAGATATTTTGACTTTGAAAAAGGCAGCACAGATGTGACTTGCTGCAGTGAAGGAGTTTGGGGGCAAAGGTTTTGATGTACTAGGATGTTGTTTCTAAAGGTCGATCTCAAAATTATATGAAATTATGTGTGTATCATGTATGTGTATTTACAGTCCCCTATTTCTAAGAAGACTATTGGTCATATGACTCTGCAATACTATCCCAGGCGTGGTAATGGCAACGAACTGTTCAGTTAAGCATTCTGAATTTCATGAGCCAGAGGAGACCCAGTTGCTTGAGAAAGTTGGGACTCAAGCACAAATTAAAGAGTCCAACAAAGGCCGGATGAATCTGTTGTTGCTGTTGATGAGCATGTTTTCTAGTGTCAGAGGGAAGTACAGTATTCGGATAGAGAAGAAACAATTGCAGGCTCTGTATGATTGCGTGCTCTCAAGGCAAACGTACCTCCTGAAAAATCCAATTCGTTTTCTAGCTTTGCACGTTTCGACTAGCATGACTGAATAGTTGAGTGCAGTCCAACAAAAGGTAAGTGCAGTCAAGGAAATGAACACAGAATATACCCAAACGAGTGGGCTTTTAGCAGGGCACACAGGTCGGCATGTTGTACGCAATGGATGACAGAAACATCTAACAGAAAAAAAGTTTGTTAATGGGTCTTCATTCATCGGAACAAATGTTTGTTCATCCCCGTTCAGCAACCCCCGTTCAGCAACAGTAGCAGTAGTAAGGCAGATCTAATTGAGGAAGATCGTAAACTCTGGATAAGCACAAGCAACAAGCCTGAAATCCCAGGCAAAACGTCAGTGTGAACCAAGCCCGACAGATGTTCAACCCTCCCCAAGTTACATACACGACAGATGTTCTCCAATTACCAAACAAATCTAATCCTCATTAGATGCCAAAAATACATATAATCCCTTTATTTCAGCAATCTCTCATAAAGCAATAACAAAGTAAGCTGATGCACTTTCTGACATTGTCGCGCCCAAACAGCATATGAAACTTCATGGGCAAGTATTGTAAACAGGTACTGTTTCCATTTCATATATAAACTCCACGAAATTAAGCAGGGCATTAAGAAGTCAACCAGAAATTAAGTGGAGCATTAAAAAGTCAACCAGAAAAAAGAACAGTCAGGGTTCCGATGAATTAAATTTCCTTCTCTCAATTTCACTGCATCATTTTTCCTTTAGTACCAGCACCTTGGACTAGTGATGTCCCTTGAAATCCCAGGTACAGAGCTGTTTTTCCATTTGAAATCCCAGGTACAGAGCTGTTTTTCCATTTGAAATCCCAGGTACAGAGCTGTTTTTCCATTTGAAATCCCAGATATAGAGTTGTTTCTTGCACCTGCGGCTGCAGAGTTTGTAAAGATGGGGATGAGCGTGACTGAAAAATTAGATCGTCGGTATCATCGCTAGCATGGGGGGTAAAAGAAAACATGCATGGTGGAGGGAAGGTGTGAAATAATGAACGCGCGCGCGCCGGTTTCTTGTTCCTCTAGAGTGAATGCAACACACACATAGAAAGATCGATATCGAGACCGACTTTTGCAATCGAGGTCGTACGTGCATGTATCCAACTTACCGAGGCCGTGCACGTCGATGCGGCCGCACGTATAAACGCGTGGAGTAAAGGCTAGAGAGGAGGTAGAGGAAGATTTAGGTCACGATAAACGCGTTCCCGTGGCACCGTGGCAGAGAGAGATCTGGAACGGAACGGGGGTCCGGGTCCTGCCCATCATATCGCGCGAGAAGATCTCGTCCGTAACGGGACGGCGTTGCCTTGACGGCCACCTGACGGCCACCAACCCAGCACATGCCCGCCCATAACTTGTTAGTAATCGTTTTCCTCCTCCGGGTGCCCGGGCATAATGCAGGGGCGCAGAGCAGGGCAAAGGCCGGCCATCGAGGTCACGCCTTTCCAGGCCATGCCACTATTCTACTGCTGCTGTCAGTGTGAAATAGATGCTGGCCAGTGGTCAGGTCAGGCGCCCCAACTCCCACATGACCCAGGCGCGCCCAGCCCAGGCCGCGCAGCATATCCATCGGTCCGCAGCCGTAGCTCACGCACCCGATCTCCGTCTCCTCGTCGTTCTTCGCATCTAGCACCGACAAGGATACACACGCATATTATAGTGAGCGGCAGGGCACACAAATCGTCGCCGCCCAAAAGGTTCCGTGTCTCACTTGGAATTTCAAATATATAATGAAAAAAAAAAGTCTACTTCACCTCTCAACCTATCCGGGGAACGCATCACCCTCCAACCTTTGAAATTGCCTTTTTTACCCTCTAAACTTTTCAAAACCGGACAAATCACCTTCTGAAGCAGTTTTGGACAGCGGTTTGCTACAGTAACGGCAGTTTTGTCTTTTTTTTAAAAAAAATTTCGGATGAATCTTTGGAAAATCATAGTAAATCACAGAAAAATCGTAAAATAGAAAATCCAATTTTGTTGGACTCCACATGAATAGATCTACACAGCGAACATATAATACAATATGCTTAGAATTTGTTTTTTTTTTATGTAGCTTTAGATTTATGCTTTTATGTAATTAATCCATATGTGTAAAAAATGGTCTAAAACATATCATATTATATATTCAATGTGTAGATCTACTCATATGAAATCCAACAAAATTAGATTTCCATTTTATGATTTTCTGTGATTTACTATGATTTTTCAAAGATTCAACCGAAATAACAAAAAGAAAAAGGACAAAACCACTATTACTGTAGCAAACCGCTGTCCAAAACCACTTCAGGGAGTGATTTGTCCGGTTTTAGAAAGATCAGGGAGTAAAAAAACCAGTTTCAAAGGTTGGGAGGGTGATGTGTTCCACCTTCAAGCGCCCTGGCGCCGCAGCAGGTAGGCTCTCCGTGCAGCGGCCGGCTGTCGCTCGACTCGAGCGCGCGGGGCGCGGCAACCCCACCTCGTGGCCACCGTGTCACAGTCGCTTGCTAAGAGCACATTTAGTTCGAAAAAGAGAGAGTAAAAAGGTTAAAAAAAATTACATTTAGTTGCGTGAATAGAGAGAAAAAATGAACTGACATGGTTCTTTACCTGAAAACTTTTTACATTTTGAGTGGAACGAAACAGGACCCTAGTCAATCATCACAACAAGCACTCCTGTGCTGTTGTAGTGCTCAGATCTCTGATTTCAAAAGTTGGCAGCTCCAAGTTAGGCCTAACGAGCTTACACACATTTTTAGTTCAAAATCATCCGGTAAATGAATTGGGAGGCCGCGCCACTACGCTACACGCCTACTCCGTACACCAGTAGTGTTCACCCTTTCGGGGCACGGACAAAAATTATTACTCTGCGCCTCATAATTCGTTGTCACTACTTGGTCCACCTCTGGTCATGTAGGCACAGGTCCCCAGCCAGCACTAGCCCGTCGGCCCGGATCCGTGAGGTCCTGGACACACATCAATCAATCCGTAGCGCCTCCGTTCCGTTTGGAGTTGTGTTCAAATCAAACGCCACCGCGTGCTGCTGCCTGCTGCTACAGTACTACACTACACGCGCGGTGTACAGTACGTACTACTAGTGTTTGGCCTGCACCCCGACACGGCCACGCATGCATATATCGATCTCTGATTTCAAACAAGTCAGGCCTAATGATCTTGCACTAATAAATGGATTAGGAGGCCGCTACAATTTGTTGTTGTCACTTGGTCTGTGGCAGGGCATGCAAAAGGAAGCATGATCGACTGGACTTAAATCCATCAGTGGATGGATTCGTGGAACCATATATGTTCTCCATTCTCCTGCCCGTACCTGATATATCCGGATGATTTACTCAATGCAGAGACCTATCTTTACTACTAGTACATTGCAAACTGTTTGTTTGTTCGTCCTTAGTTTTCAGTGTGGCAACAAGGATTCAGACATGGCACAGGGCACCATGACTAGACAAGGAAAGATGAGCACCTAGCTAATCCATATTACTAGCCTTTCAGTGAGCGAGTTATATATAAACAAACATTCCTGAAACAAGTTATTGACAATAAATAAGTAAATAAATACTGTCAACACTCAATGAAATGTACTCACAGTTGTGTGTATGTTTTGTATGTGCATTTGCAGGAAAAAATTTATGAAAGCACTCTCAAAAACTTGAAGAGTTTCCAGTCTTTCTGATTGCACCTTGATGTTTCAATGTGCTTGTGGTTACTGTTTTGGTCACGGTTTCAATGTGCTCGAGTATCAAAAAAAAAAAATCGCTGATTCTTTTGTACGTTATATGGAGACTTGCAGTGGGAAGGTTTGTTGAAGAATGGGTACACCAAATATCAACTGATACATGATAAGTTCTGTAAAGCCTAAACTTCACACACCTTTCATCTTGCACATGCAGGTCCGGAATATGACATGTTTAGATCTTCAATTTCTGATAACCTTTTGGCAAGCTCATCTAAGGAAATTAAGCTCATGTTGAAATTGTCTGGTGTTTCCTGAAGACCTTTTCTGGAAGTCTGAAGACGATAAAGAGAAACTGCCTTGTGCAGTATGAACTGCGAAGTAATCAAACGCTTTGTTCCTTCGGTTCTGTTTGCGAGTTTGCTGCTCTTACATGCTGCCTTTCAACAGGGAATAAGTCAATTTTCTCTTAATTTGAGAAAACATTTTCATAGATGATAGCACATGCAAAAGAATCTCTGTAGACGATGAAGCAGGTGCTAGATGACAGCTAAGTGGCCATCTGTTGTGATACACAATATATCTTTTCATCCATGCCTATTTAGCTCATGTCATGCTGAAGCAGTCAAGCAGGCCTGGTACTGTCCTTACTGTTTCGCCTTTCAGCATGCACATGCATGCTTATGTAGGTCTGGAATATTCTTTTTTCATCTTGAATACAGCATGTTTGAATTTCAGATGTTCCTTGGCTATGAAATATGAATGTGTTGTGTTGTTTCCCTTTGTTTTGTTTGACTATCAGAGGAAGCCTATAAACAAGCTAACCTAAGGAAACTCCAGTATACATTTAATTTGCTAGCAAGTTTTGCAGCTGCTAAATGCAACCATAGATCATTGTGCTGTAGCTATACTGTCTCAATTAGTCACCTTCCTATAATTCGTGGATTAAAAAAGCTAATACGTTCACGCCCATAGAGTGCTTCCCTGAGCCTATACTGTGTGCTTCACTGAGATATACTTGTCATCAGACACCTTCATTTTTAGCTGATGTCTGCTGTTTTCTGCTGACCTTTTCTCGAAGTCTGAAGAAGATGTAGAGAAATCACCTTGCGCAGTATATGGACTACTCCCTCCGTCCCAAAATAAATGCAATTTTAGGTTTGGACACGCAAACCAATGTTAATGTAAAATTACCAAATTACCTTTTGTCCTTTGTGATAAATATCTAAACATTGTTTTGTCTTTTTTACGAGAACTTTCCAAAGAATATTGTCTTTTGTGATTAGTAGATCAAAGTTGCATTCTTTGTGAGACAAATTTTAAACACTAGAATTGCACTTATTTTGGGACAGATAGAGTACAGAGTAAGCAAGCGGTTGTTCCTCCAATTGCGTTTGTGCATCCGTTGTTCTGACATGCTGCCTTCTTTTTAACGCTGAACTTGAGAAACATTTTCAGAGATGATTGCAAATGCAGAAAAACTCTGAAGAAGATGACGCAGGCATATGTCACAGGTTTACAGCATGGATAATTTACAGTTCAAACAACAACCGGATCCTGCTCTCATCGCTATATCTAATCGCCGAAACTAAAGCCTGCAAGGTTGTTAATTCAGTAATTCCGGCTATTCTGTATGCGTCTGAACTTTGAGAAACAGTCCGAGGGAAGAATAAAGGTAGCAAATGCAGAAGAATGTCTGACGAAGATGCAGCAGGTGTATGTCACGGCATGCATGATTCACAACTCAAATAAACACAAGTAATTCACTACTGCTGGCCTGTCATCCATCCAAACTCTGCATTTGGGAGCTAATGCAGGCATGGAGGACGAATCGAGCTAAGCCTGAAACATGTTTTTTTTTTTTTTTGGGGAGCTTGGAGAGCACTTACTGCTTCGGTCCACAGGAAGAAGTGATGAGAGGAGAGATTCCATCGGCATCGAATTGAAGGTCCCTCAGTTGCCGTCGAGTCGGCAGCAGCAGCAGTAGCTGCAGCTATTCTCTGCTTTGCTCCCGCTAGGTTCTCGGTTGCTTTTCCTTCAAAAAAAAAAAAAGGTTCTCGGTTGCTCTGCTTTTCTTTTTTTTTTTCTTTTTTTTTTAAATAAAGGCAGGAGCACTGCCACATCATATAAGAAGAAGGTGCCTCATATTAAGGGAAACGAGGCCAAACCGTACAACACCCGACACGACGCTACACCACTATACCCTGGGAGAGGGATCTACAAGCAACCACCAACGCTAGCGCCGTCGACCTCGACGTTGTTCCACGCCAAAACTGACGCGGCCCGCTGCAAGCCATAGCAGAAACCCCGACACCTCCATCATGGCGTTGTCTTCCTCAAGTCACACGTGCAAAGTCATCGAATCTCCAACCACAACCACTCCACGGAAAGGCCGGAAGAGAGCTCAATGTACCGCCACTAAGCAAAGCAAGCCTTGGACCACCAATATGGCTCAACACGTGTGGGGGCCTCGCCACATCCACCGCCTCACATCTCTAAAGCACCCACCTTAAAGCGACACTCCGCCGCTGGACGCTGCCAAACCAACTCTTGCTTCACCGCCGTGGACATACACTAAGCCGCTCAAGAAGCTTCACCGGGTACATCGCATCTCCACAAACGCTGACCGAAGGTGGACAACCACCATGAGCCCTCAACACCTCCCAACTGCCACGAACAAGTCACCACCACCGAGCGATCCACCACCTCCCTTGGCAGCCCTCCCCGCCACACCATTGACGACTCCACCAGTACCGCAAGCATAACCGGTCTCAAAGAGCGACGTCTCCAAGGAGGACGCGACGCCAATGGCGCCGCCGACGCTCGTCCACAAGTGGACAGGATTTTCACCCAGAGACACTCATGCGTCAAGCAGAGCGGCTCCACAGTGACGCCCCCAGCGAGGATAACGACGCCCATGGTCGCCGTCGCCACTGTCACCGACAAACAATGTCAGCCAAGGCTTTCGCCTGAAGCCCCATGCTCTACCATCAGCACGCTCACAGCACGCCCAGCGACAACATCTTCCTCCCTAGCACGCCCGGCCGCGCCACCATGGTGCCACCGAAGCGCCAACAGCCACCCTGGCCCCTCCACCATGGAGGAGCCGCAAGCACAGCAAGCAGGTGACGATGGCAGGAAGAAGATCCATGGCGCTGCTGCTGCCCGCGGCCGCGCACAGCAGCACTGTCGTGCCGCCGCGGCGAGCAGCAGCAGCACAGCCACGCCCGCAGAGCAGCGCGGCCCGTCGCCGCTGCACCCGTCGCGCCCGGCCTCGACCTCCAGCACGCGCCGGCGATGCCTGGGGGAACCAGATCAGCCCCCTAGGGTGCCGGATCTGGCGTCCCAAGGCACATCGAAGCCGACGGCCGCCGCCGCCGCCGGCAGATCCCGCCGTCACCGATGAAGAGGAAGGCCGTCGCCGCACATAATCCCTCCTCCACCTCCCAGGCAACTTGTCCATGGCCTCGCCGTGCCGCTCCGCGCCCCTCTGCGGCGTCGCCGCCATGACCACCAAGCTCCTTCTCCGCGCGAGCTTGGCGCCCACGGCCCCCATGGCGAAGGCCCCGCCGCCACCATCCTCGGAGGCCCGCACGAGCTTCCAGCGGCCCCCTCCGGCAGCAGCGAGGAGGCGGAGGCGGTGGTGGGAGCCTGCGGCGGCGCTAGGTTTGGGCCTCCCAGTCGCTCGCGCGGGGAGCGACCAGGAGGTTTCGATTCGCTCTGCTTTTCTCTGAATTCACGTTCTAGGCAACAGCGTACGGAATGTGCCAACAGCGTGTTTCTTCTCTCCACAGCACGTTCTAGGTCTCCCTGTGCATCCCTCCTCTCTCTCATACAGTGGCGGAGCCAGGATTAAAATCTACCTGTGGCGAACATACTACTACTCAATTTTGTGATTATACCCTTGTTTTATATCATATTTAAGCAGCATTTTAATAAAAATATAAACTTTTCATGATTTATGAACATGCATAGATATATAAATCTATTAATTGCTACAAAACTAAAGTAAAATTTTATGAAACTAAAAGTATTAAGACATAAAGATCTAGCATTTTATTCAATACATATCTATGTAATAGAGCCAACAAAACTGGTTTTACATTTTTATCATTTTTCTACATTTAGATATGCATTTTACAAGGTTCAACATATTATTCTAGTGTCAAATAAACCAAATAAGGAAAATAACTTGCGTATAAGCCCTTGGAAATAAAACTTCTATTGCTAACAGATCCTTTCTTAACAACCCAGCCCTTGCATCTTGCACGAAACCTTTTGGAATTATCCCACCTCTCTCACATAACACCAGTAGATTTACCTATACCCCCTTGCACTTCTATTTCTTCTCATCTGATGCCCCTTCTTCGACCTCTCTATACAAACGAACGGAACTCAGGAGGTTCCATGGCAAGGGAACTACCGCCGGGGGGAGAGTTGTTTCTTCGGCCGGCAGGTATGGCAGCCGCCATGGCTCGCCATACTGGTGGCTCCGCCACTGCTCTCATACAAGCACACACCAATTTTCATTCCGTGCGTGTTTCTTCTCTCCACAGCTAAAAAATAAAAAGAACTCAACTTGGTGCGTCGATTTGATGCCATGCTTGCTGCTTGCAGGAAGCGGATCGCTGGCCAATGCAAACCGGTAGTAGAAAATCACAAATCATCGCCCCCCCGTATTCTTGGGCGCCGGCGGGCATGCATCTCAGGCATGCACGTGCGTGCGTGGCACCATCTTTCACGAAACCAAAAACTTGTCGATGAAAACCTGCCAAATCACTACTTTGTTATGCACGTGCCCCTTTCTCTTCCACAAGAGCTCTTTTGCTTTTTACCATCGGCTGAGGTTTGTCCTAGAGCTAGCTCAATCTTATTGTATTCCTCAAAGTTATCGAAAAAAAATAAAAAATCTTACAGTACTCCTCAAAGCGTGTCCGGTTGTTGTGGTTGTGGTGGTGGCTATACCTGATCATGGGTCGGGTCATGTCGGGTTCGGGTCGGGTCATGTCGGGTTGGCGGGTCGAAATTGTTGACCCGCGCCCGACCCGTGGCATGGTCGGGTCGGGTCGGGTTCGGGTCGGGTTTCGGGTTTCACGTGTAATTTTTCGGGTCGCCTCGGGTTGGGTCGGGTTTTTTTGGTGTTTCGGGTTAAAAAATTGACCCGCGCCCGACCCGTCACATGCTCGGGTCGGGTCGGGTCGGGTTTTTTTTCGGGCGGGTTGGGTCGGGTTTATCGGGTCGGGTGACCCATGATCAGGTATAGTGGTGGCCAACGGCAGTGGGCCCAGTTGAGTTGCCCGCCGCTGTGCTCTGCTGACCATGTACAGTAACAGTAGTAACGTTCTAAGTAGGCTACCCTCGGATCGACGATCGTCGCTGCTGCACCTGCACCTGCACGTACGCACCTCTAGTAGACAGGCTAGCCAATGGACGCAACTCTTCCATGGCCCCTACGTGACGTGGCTGCTTACAAAAGATAAAAAATCAGACACTCATCAATTCCGTGCATCGCTCAGCAGCAGCAGAAGAAGAACAAGACTCTGTTGCGATGGTGGCAGGAACGGCGGATCGCTGGTTATTAGCCCTCCGGGGTCGGGTAATACGTACATGACGTTTCAGACGACGGCCATTTTGCTCTGCTCGGTTCGGTTGCTCTGCTTTGCTCTGCTCGGTTCGGTTTGCTCTGCTTTTCTCTGCTCGGTTCGGTTGCTCTGCTTTTGCTCTGCTCGGTTCGGTTGCTCTGCTTTTGCTCTGCTCGGTTCGGTTGCTCTGCTTTTGCTCTGCTCGGTTCGGTTTGATCTCTGCTCTGCTCCCAAGAAGAAAAACGCTGTCGCGGTGCTTGCAGGGACGACGAGGTCGCTGGTTAATCCAAGTAGTAAATCGGTTGGTCGCTCCGCTGAGACAGCAAGTTGAAGTTAACACGTGCGCAGCAGTTTGGTTCTATTATCTATACAACACACGGCGCTCAACCTGCGTCTTGTGTTGTAGCAGGGCATCAGAAAAAGAAGAGCCGATGTTGGCAGAGAGGACGATCCATCGACGACGGCATTAGCTCGTACACCCAGCTGACAAGCGCCCAAGCACGGGGAGCGGGCGCAATCACATAACACAAATCCTGCTGCACGAGTGTACACGCACATGATCCTCTCTGCTCTTGAAGGACGACGCACACCTGCCGAAGCAGCAGCAGTAAACCAAACTATCGTGTTCTTTGGCTTGGCGCGGGGATCTCATGCACGGACGGCGATGGCCTCTTGATGTTGTTTCTTTGCCAACTTGTTGCTGCATGCCGTTCTTGTTCGTGCTCTTCACTCCCGCTAAAAGCTAGCATCGTTCGTTCCCGGTGGATGATCAGACAAAAGCATGCTTTCATTTTTCTTACCAAAAAAACCTGCGAAATTACTACTGGATGCCCACTACCAGAGAACAAGGCTGTAAACTTTCCATCCATGGGGCTTGTTATTAGCGTGTACGGTGGGTGGGCAGATGAGATTAGGATTTGTATGACGTACTACCTTGTTCCCATTGGTCTCAAGACCTTTTCTGTAAGCCTGGAGATGGTATGAGAAACAGCCTTGTGCTGTACGAGCTGCAAAGTATATAATTGTTTTGAAATAAAACGAGCTGCAAAGTAATCAAACGGTTTGTTCCTTCAGTTGTGTTTGTGAGTTTGTTGCTCTGACATGCTGCCTTTTATTTTTTTTCTCTCTCTGAATTTGAGAAAACGTTTTCACAGAAGATAGCAAATGGATGAAGCAGGTGCCAGACGACAGCTAAGTGGCCACCTGTTTTGAACTTTTGATACACGATATTTCTTTTCATCTATGTTGAAGCAATCAAGCACAGGCCGGGTACTATCCTTATTGTTTTGCATTTCAGCTTGCACATGCCATGCTTATGTAGGCCTGCAATTGCAATTTCCCGTTGCTTTCTGGTTTGTTCTTTATAATAAGAGGAAACCTTTTTTTTAAGCGGTATAATTGGAAACCTATAAACAAGCTAACCTAAGGAAACTCCAGTACACACATATGCTTAATTAATTTGCTAGCAAGTTTTGCACCTGCTAAATTCAGCCATAGATCGTTGTGTTGTAGCTATACTGTCTCACCTTCCGGTAATTCGTGGTTTCAAAAGGGCTGATGTGTTAATGAAAAATCACCCATAGAGTGCTTCCCTGAGCATACGCTGTGAAAGTTTCACTGAGATACTTGTTCCCAGTCATCTTCATTTCTAGCTAACTTATATGTCTGCTGTTTTCTGCTGACCTTTTCTTTAAGTCTGAAGAAGATGAAGAGAAATCGGTTGGTGCAGTATATGCGCTGCAGAGTAAGCAAGCGGTCGTTCCTTCAATTGTGTTGGGTTCGTTGCTCTGACATGCTGCCTTTTCTAACAGGAAAGAAAGAAGACTGTTCTTTCTGAACTTGAGAAAACATTTTCAGAGAAGATATGCAGAAGAATCTCTGGAGAAGACGAAGCGGGTATATGTCACAGGGTTGCAGCACGCATGATTCACTAAACGTAACTAATTCACCAATTCCGGACTGTTGTTCTACAGGATGACAAATCACACATCATTCACTTTTCCACCGGCTCATTTTTCAGTTTGGTCAAGATGTTGACCGAAGCTGCTCTAAACGAAATGGTTTCTCTGAGATCCGTGTGGATGATATGTTCCTGTAGAACATCTGTCAGCACATAGCGGAAATGCAGAAGAATGTGTGACGAAGATGCAGCAGGTGTATAGCTTCAGCCCACAGGGATTCCAACCCATCGACTTGAAGGTCCTGTATTCCCCAACGAGAAGAAAAGGAACACGGGGCTGCTACGACTTGCGAGCGGTGCGAACCTGTGGAAGCCCAGAGGAGATGGGGGGGATATTCAGACAGCGGCAAGGGATGGCTTCCGATTCCAAGCAGATAAAGAAGCTTTTGCTGGCCTCTCTGCATCCGAATTCAGGCATGCCATGGGAGGAGCTAGCTGGTTTGAAACGAAAGCCTGAAACGTGTTCTTGGGGAGCACTGTGGCTGGCCATTATATATGGTTTCAGCGCTGATCGGAGACAGAAGCCATGTCAGAGGTTCAGATTTCAGAATGCGCCGCTGCTCGGTTCGGTTGCTTTGAATCCATGGCGCGCCGGCGCATTCCCTACGTGGACGTGGACCTCATTCTCGCTGAGAAGAAATACCCACGGAATTGAGAGCGCGCGCGAGAGAGAATTTCCTTCACGAAGGAGATTCAAGAAAGAAAACGCTGCCGTTCGGCTCGTGGACCCAGCTGACAATCACCCAAGCCACGGCACTGATGAACTCGCGCGATTCGCATACGCAGCACACGTGCGGGCCCGGCTTGATTTCTATGATGTGCTTGGTCTGAAAGTTAGACTGATATAGTTATATGACATCTAATTTCGCTCTATTGTTAATCACCTATATACAAGCAGATTTTTATTTTCCAGCATACAAATCGTTTTTTTTTTTTTGAGATGGGAGCACGCAAATTGTTGCTGCTTAGGAATTCTGATGATAAGCGAGCGAGGGAATAAAATCTGCATGTCTAGGTGGGCTGGGCCTGGTTTCCTGAAAACATTTGGGCCCAACAAATTCGGAGGTTGGAGCCCAATCGGACTCCGACTCCGACCGACACCGCCCCTGCCTGCCCCCAACATATACGCCGAGACGCGCAGCCGCCGCCGTCGCAGCCGCTTGTCCCCAATCCCCATCCAAACCTAGGGTTTCCAGATTCCCCGATCCCCAAATCCTCGGCGGCGAGAGGTCCCGGCGGGTCGGATCAGGCGGCGAGGAGGGAGGCGCTGCGGGACCTGTCGTCCGGCGAGGGTGGTCTGCAGCTGCGGTCCGCCCCCATGGGCGCGGACGCGGCGGCTGCTGCTGTGGCGGCGGTGAAGATCTGGTCCGGGGAAGGGAGCGCGTCGGAGGATGCGGCGGCGGTCGGGAGGAAGGCGGGCAAGGCTCGTCCGATGAGCAAGCCTTCCAACAAGCTCATCGTGGCGGGCGACTACTCCAAGGCGGGGAAGGCTGCTGCCGCTGCTCCTGCGGCCAAGGTGGCGGGAGGCGTCGCCGAGGGGGACAAGCACGCTGCTGACGTGACTCCGGCGTCCGCTGCGGAAGCCGACGACACCAGCGGCGGCAACCAAGAGGGGGTGAGGCTGTCGCAGAGTCTCGTCAACTACATCCTGGGCATGAAGCCGGAGGTCGTCGAGGATGCGGACGAGTACTACGCCCGCATGACCAGCGACCCTACCAAGAAGCACTTCTCCCAGGAGTACATCGACAGCACCACGGCGATGCTGAGGGACCTCGCGGACTCGTCCAAGCGCATCTTCGCCAGGTTCGAGAAGTTCCAGGCCTGGGCGCGCGCCGAGTACAACGAGAAGGGCTACGTGGAGGTCGACGACGACTACATCGCCCAGAGGGTCTTGCTCCGCGAGGCCATGGGAGCAGTGGAAGACGAAGAAGCTTTCACACCCACGGAGGGGCTCGAGTACGCAGATGAATGAAGAACTATTGAGGGGAAGGTGTTGCCCTCAACTTGATGAGACTACCGCTACTTGTGATTTATTCACGTGGTCTAATCTATATGTCTATTAGGTAGTACTATGTTTTATGCGTGCAGTAGTTGGTAAGTTGATTAGTCAGTGCTTCATCGTGGTACTGCATTCCATATCCTAAGCTATGACCGTATAACTGAGGAAGTAATTTATAATGTCCTGAGGAGCATGTACTTTTCCTGTGTGCTGGGTTTGTGATCTGGCTGTTCGTAGTCACTCATGGCACATGCTGGGTTTGTGGTCTGGCTGTTCGTAGTCATGGCACGTGCTGTGTTTGTGATCTGGCTGTTCGTAGTCATGGTGATGCCAATGCCCATGCATCAGGGCAATCTGGGAAATTTTTGTCATGTCAGATACTTCTCTGAACTGTGAATTGATTTAGCTGCCATTGTGGCGCTTTGCTGTTCAAAGCACATCTAGAGCTCTTTTGAAGTTCACGGTATTCCTGATGTTGGTTTAATCAACTAAAGCCGTCGCCCTTCTCTACCTGCCCTTAGTTTACAAATCCAGGGACAACATATGTGTTGTGTTTGCGATGCAGAGCTGGCTACCCATCATGGTGATGACTGCCTTATTAAATGCTGCCTGTCTGCTTAATTAGATGCAGGCAAGTCTTATATGGTAGGATAGTATTTTCTTGCTCTGATATGTGAATTAGTTTGACTGCCACTGCCTGATCCTGGTATTAATTAATTGCTCACGATGCATCTCTACCTGCCATGTAAAATTAGAGCTGTTTCTTTAAATTACTTATAAGGAACATGCGCTTGTGCCTTTAGTCTAGTAAGGTTATCCTCTCATCTTGGAAAAGTGACCACATATGCATTGGATTTATGTTGATTAGAATTGGGTTTTCCAGTATACTTGGAGCATGAGTATTGAACACTGCTTGTTGAAGACAATTCTTTGGTGGCGTTTGGTTTGAGGGTTGCTTGTATTGATTGGCCCTCCTGTCAATGTACATTCTTTGGGTAAAGCGCCCACATGTCAGTTCTGCTCTCTTTGGTGTTGTAGATTCTACTTTTGTGTGAGGTGCGTGTATTTATTTAGCTGGCATTCACTCCTATGTTTGTTGCATGTGATTTTATCCTTCATGAAGGCAGGAGTTGGCACTTTGTTTTGCAGTTTTTTTGGTCATGTGTTGTGGGTTTCTGCCGCTATTCTTTAGGAGGATATGGATTACCGGTCCTAACAAACATGTTCCCCATAATATGATTAGAAATCTTGTTAATGGCTACTCGAATATGAATATCTGTCGTCATTGAGCATTGTAATTGAGAGCATTGATGATGTTTGTGCATTGTAATTCAGAAGATTGGTGGTTTTTGTGTTCTGGTATGATTCCGAGAACTTTTCTATCCTTAATTTTCCCATCCCTTTATTAGTATATTGCTAATGGGCTGCTAAATGTGCTGTGTTTCTGTCGAGTGTAATACATGCATGAAGTTGCAGGAGAGAAATGATTTACTGCGCATCCTGTCTTATGAGCGATATGTAGCATGTTACTCGATTCATTTGTTTCTAATTGTGTTTTGCTACTTTGTTTGCTGGGTTGGGGGTAGTGCATTCCCCGTTAAACTGCCTGTGCGTGTGATTTTTTTTTTGGAAGTAAAATCTTTGGATAGATTTGAAATATATGCATGGCTTCTACTACCTCCGTTCCAAATTATAGGTCGTTTGACTTTTTTATGTTCATAATCTTTGTTATGCATCTAGATGAATGCTATGTTTAGATTCATAACAAAGAACCTAGAAAAGAACCTAGAAAAGCCAAAACGACCAATAGTTTGGAACGGAGGAAGTACCTCGCTAGTCGCTACCCTTTTTGTATGCCTCGTCATTAGTATCGGATCAAGAGACAGCTCATTGTACCGCCGAGGACCACAACTTCTTGATGACTGTAAATATATTTCATACCTTGTCTTGATGCGGTGGCCACATGGCCCACGACGACGGCTAATCCCCACCATAATTCTGGCTTCTTCTACAGATTGGTTGAAACTTAACGCGAAGTGGAATCATGCCAACTGCGAAGGAACCTGTCGAGCCGAAACACCTTAAAAAGTTGGATCTCTTTGAGCCCATGTTTCCCAGCTTCTGCGGCTGTACAATAAATTGTGCGATTCTCGATGGTTAAACTCCTTCAAATGGAAGTCAAATTTTAGACATGCTTAGTTAAATGTTAAACCAGGTAGGCATTTGGTTTCTTCAAATTATACGATTGTTACTTAATTGTCATTTGTGATTTATGGTTTGTTGTAAAAAAAAAAGTATCTGACGCTGGATTATTCATCTCTGTGGTGAAATTACATTTGTCAGATCATGGCAAGAGAAGGGAAACTCCTAGAGAACAATTTGGAGTGACAACATGATAAATGCTACCTTGATCTATTTGGCTGGTGCTACTTAATGTTTCTCTTTCATGTATGCCACTTTGTCTCTGAGTTTAGAAATGGTGTTGAATGCCAGTTCTGGGCTTCTGGCAGACTGAAATTAGGACGGATGCATTTGACGACATTTATTTACTTAATTTGAATAGAAAAACAACAAGATCAAGTCACTGTTGTTACATCATCTTGTTCTGAAGAACAAATCATGAAATGCCCTTGCCTTGAACGATAACAACATGGAAATACAAGTATCTGATGCTTAGCTGTATACATTCTACGCTTCATGTACTTCCTATACTTTTCTGTCTAGCTGTTTTTTATGTATATTTTAGCTTCCTGGATGTTTATTTGACATAGAAATTTGTCTGTCATTTCCTGGATAACTGCAAAAGGTGAATAAGAGTGGAGTCGTCATATCCCTTTTGGTAAATCTGAGGTCAGCAGCATTCATGCTGCATGTAATAGAAATAAACATGGTTGCTATAATAATATTATGTGCTTTTGAAATACTTGTGAGATCACTTTACATTTGTGTCCTGTAATTTCATACAAGATAAAAAGGCATGCCTTTTTAATTATACCTTTATTTTTAAAATTTACTACATCTTAAGATAAAAAAAGACACTGTAATTACAAATTACCGGTCAAGAGTGATGTGTGGATCTCTCTCATGTGTGGCATCTAGTAGTTAATGCAGTGGAAAAATCGATGGTCCTATCTTCTTGATCATAAAACAGTGATCAAAGGTTGAAAATGATTGACGGCACTGAAATCTTCTTTTATGTTAGTTCATTTTTTTTTCTTTTTTCTTACTGAAGCAAAGCAGGAGGCCACCGGATGATAGTTGGTTACTTGGTTAGAGATACACTAACCGATCATGAGTACAATCTGGTGGGTTGCAAAACCTATCTCGAGCGTACACAAGTTTATCTCTAACACTAGTTTGTTATATACTGCCCTTACTGTTCTAGTTTAGGAACCTAAAGGGATCGAGATGGAGTTGGAACTATGGGCAAGCAAGGAAAAACAATAATTTTGTTGCCAGTAACTACTGACAAAGTTTGCATTTCTGAAGTTCATTTTTAATTATAAGTTGCAAGTGCTGTCATTTTCTTAGTCATCTTCCTTCTCTTTCACTGGGAAGACTGGGGAAGTTCCCCCATAGAGGATTGTATTAAAAAGATGCGAAAGAATTACAAGGGAAGAAACATGTACCGACAGAGAGAAATAAATAGAGTGGACAGAGCAAAAAAGGTGAAAAACTAAGAGCTGCAGTATTGCAATTATGGGAAGATTACAGAACTAATGGACTATTTTACTTTGATCATATGAAGGAATACCTCCTTGAATTTCACAGCCATAAGCATTGACTAGGATCTTCATTTTAAAAAATCTTGGTATTTCTCGGTTTCCAGATGCATCGGTGGAATATGAAAAGAGCTTTATAAATTGGTTGTTTTGTCTGTTCCTTGTAAGGTTGTCATAATAAGGTTCAGCTGATTTCCACCGGATACAAAGCTTTGCCCAGCATCTCCTGCTGAAAGACATGAATCTCAGTTAGCAAAAGGCTTATTGCAAGCCCAGAAATTACAGAGCACAAATGCAGTATAATTTGTCTGATATTTGAGGCTATGCTGTGTTTCTTTACAAGACAGCACATCGTTCACGATGCTGATAAATTCGTTTTAGAAATAATTTTGTGGTATGTATACGGGAAACAACCTTTTACCCGTTTTGAATGGCAGGAACAGTGGTCAAGAGCGTGTTTATCAGGTTGCCAAAGTTGCATATTCGCCTGCTCAAATATTCAAGGTGTCGGTACTGGCGGATATAGTTTTTTTATCAGATGGAAACATGGAGGTCAGAGAGATTATATCATGGCATCCCGATCCAAAGAGCACTTTCATATCTGTATCACTGGGGGTTAGAATTCGTGACCGCTTGAGCCAAGTTAATGATTCATCAGGTTCAGAGTAGTTCTGGATGGAGGAAGATTTGGTAATTGAGGGCGTGCAAAATTATCCGGTTCAGAGTGGTGCAGCGTGGCGACCAAAGGCGGGCATCCAAGCACGCCCTAATGTTCAAACAACGCCAAGATGTTCGTCTTAGCACATGACATTGTTAACAAGGAACGAGAGCTTCCCATAGTGGCGGTAGGGGCATCCCAAGAAATCTGCCCAAACTGCGCTAATATTTCATTCCACGAAAAAAATACATTCATATCAAGAGGGGAAGTGCTATTCTGATACACATAGCAGCCAAATCAGTAACTGGTACCAAAATAAAATGCATCATAGTCCAAGCCCATCTCATGGTTAAAAATATCATTCTGATACATGCGACAACATTGCCGAAAGTAGTGACCAGCAAAAAATTAACAGGCAGGGGCAGTAATGCATAAATTAAGCATCCACAGTAGGTGATATCAAGTCATAACACAAACTGATGCAAAGACTGCAATTAGGTAACTTAAAAGACAGAAACAACTATCCTCATAAACTGTCCGGACAAAAATCCAATGGGTGCAAACGTCCCGTCAGGCCTCAGCAGGGTAGAGGGGTGCCAAACAGGTAAGGTGGCTTTTCACAGACCCCACCAGCATTTCGAACCTTCTGCTGTAAATTCACAATCTTTCCTTTAAGGACTTCTACCTGGACACCAATATTCTTCAGGTCATCCTTGTTTTGGGCAGGGTCAGCCAGGGCGGAATGGAAGTGCTGGCGACGATAATCTGCGATTCCATTTAAGTGAAGAACGATTTCATCATTCCAATCATTAATTGTCCCAACAGGTGAATCCCTGACGGTGCGTTTGTACCTCCTTAGCTCCTAAAGAGATCAGATGAAGCAAAAGAAAAATTAGTATTAGCAAAGATTTCACCTTGAGGTATTAAACTGCAGAAACAATTCAAACTTATTTCATTTGAGTTACAGAACTAGAAAGATAGCCATAGGTTAGAGTGGGCCAGTATTTTCCTCATGGCTATGATGAAAGTGTCTAATATCTTCTAAAGATAAATTAAGAATCACACCAAAATAGCAAGCAAGTTAATCTAGTATAGAAACCCACAGAGCTGAATCAAATCTACAAGTACGATGAGTTGTTTGCATTTTCAGTTAACGACAGTGCAGTAGCATGCAAGTAGATCCTTGATTAGCAAATAACACTTTCTGTTATTTCACATGTAGCCTGAGCATACGCTGTGTAAGTTTCACTGAGAGACTTGTTACCAGTCATCTTCATTTCTAGCTAACTTACATGTCTGCTGTTTTCTGCTGACCTTTTCTTTAAGTCGGAAGAAGATGAAGAGAAATCGGCTGTGCAGTATATGCACTGCAGAGTAAGCAAGCGGCTGTTCCTTCAATTGTGTTGGGTTCGTTGCTCTGACATGCTGCCATTTCTAACAGGAAAAAAAAAACAGAGAAGACTATTCTTCTGAACGAGGTCACCTAGTGGGTGTGCTGACCTCGTTCCAACTTCCAAGGATAGGATCCACCACGCTCAAGTGACTGATTCTCCCTCCCTACCTACGTGGCAGCCGGCCCAGTTGCTTTCCAATCGGCAGCAGCAGCTGCAAGCCACGGGGATGGGATGCTTGCCCGTGCTCTGCTAGGTTTCGGTTGCTCTGAATTCACGGGGGGCGATGGTGTTCTAGGCGGATTCAGTCGGCTGCTAGGAAGAGCGCCGCCGGGAGCTTGGCCGGCGCCGGCAGCCGAGCCCCTCGCGCATCCGGAGCCCGAGCTGTGTATCTTCATCTGCCCCCTGTGAACAGACAACAGAAGAAGTGCAGAACGGAGATAGACCCTGAGCCTCTGGATGACATCTTACTGAACTTCTCCTGCACGCCCAAGGAGATTTCAATGGATGTCTTGCTAGGGTGGATAGATGAGATTCCTGCCGGTGACTGATGAACTTCTTGATGATTGCACCAACCTTGAAGATGTGTTCCTAATCTACGATTTTATCGGTGCAATGCAAAGATGACTACATTGGCGCCCTGGCAAACATTTGCCACCTGTCCCTTCCGATGATGGACCCAGCGTTAATCTGGATGCAGAGCTTGATTGGAGTGGGTTTGACTTCGTTGCAATCGAACATGAGCTTCCGGTCCTTTGAGGTTGCATCAGAGATGTGTTATCCAGAAACCCGTACTTGATTGTGTCATACTGAGCGGATAAAGTAATATTCAATCTTGTTCTAGAAAGCTGGATAAAGCAATTGAACGTGTTCTGAAAAAGAATCAGATGTTATTGGGTGTATCGTAGCTTGGGGTATTTCACATTAGACAGTCTGTCGTTTCATTGGCGCAAAGTCCGTGTGTTTATTGGGCTGAGGCCCAGCACGTACATGGGTGGATCCGTGTGGAAGCTGGGCGTCGTCAGTTTTTGTGGACGAGTCGACTGCAGCCAAGCAGCCCAACGTACGGCACGTGCCAACAGAACAGCGTCGCTGCACTGCAGCAGCACCCGCCGTCTGTCGATTTGGGCCGAGAATAAAATCTGCATGTCTAGTTGGGCTGGGCCGGGTTTCCTGAAAACATTTGGGCCCAACAAATTCGGAGGTTGGAGCCCAATCCGACTCCGACTCCGACACCGCCCCTGCCTGCCCCCAACATATACGGCGAGACGCGCAGCCACCGCCGCCGCTCCCGCTTGTCTCCATCCAAATCTAGGGTTTCCAGATTCCCCGATCCCCAAATCCTCGGCGGCGAGAGGTCCCGGCGGGTCGGATCAGGCGGCGAGGAGGGCGCGCGACGCGATGTTGAGGCGCGGCAGCACCAAGAGCAAGGGCAAGGCCGCGAGGGAGGCGCTGCGGGACCTGTCGTCCGGCGAGGGGGGTCTGCAGCTGCGGTCCGCCCCCATGGGCGCGGACGCGGCGGCTGCTGCTGTGGCGGCGGTGAAGATCTGGTCCGGGGAAGGGAGCGCGTCGGAGGATGCGGCGGCGGTCGGGAGGAAGGCGGGCAAGGCTCGTCCGATGAGCAAGCCCTCCAACAAGCTCATCGTGGCGGGCGACTACTCCAAGGCGGGGAAGGCTGCTGCCGCTGCTCCTGCGGCCAAGGTGGCGGCAGGCGTCGCCGAGGGTGAGGGGGAGAAGGATGTGCCACCGGCGGTGGATGCTGACCCGGTCGTCAAGGAGCAGGCTCCTCGGCGGCGGACCAAGTTGCCGCAGGAATGCGTCGACTGGATCCTCGCCCAGAAGAGGAACTTCGTCGACGAGGACCCGGACGAGTACTACGACCGGATGATCAATGACCCGGACAGGCACGAGATCTACACGCAGCAGTTCATCGAGGAGGAGACGCAGCTGTTGCGGGACATGGCCGCCTTCTACGAGCGCTCGGCCGACCGGCTGGAGAAGTTCCAGCGGTGGGTGCGCCGCCAGCTTGACACCAAGGGCTACGTCGAGATTGAGGATGTGTACCTCGACCAGGCGATCAACTACCGTGAGAGCTTGAGGAAGCTTTGTGACGCCATGAATCACGTGCCTGGATTCATCTACGATGTACCCGATGCGGTGAAGCAGCTGGCGAAGCAGCAGGCGATGGAGGTACCTGGCTTGATCTACGACAGGGATGATGAGGAGCTGGAAAACCAGCTGGCTGGAGGGGTTGCCGTCGGAGCTAATTGAGATGCTGATCGATGTCATACTGCGTTCAAATCTATCTTATGTGGTCTTTATCTATTTGTAGGAGTAAGTTATGCCCTCCCTGAGGGGAATTTAGTTATGATGACTGGTTGTGGTAACTTAATCAGTTGGTACCTATCGCCTGCATGGGCAATGTTACTTTGATCTATGTGTCCCATCTATAAGCTACAATTGAGAAACTAAGTTATGACAAACTACAATTTGCTTTTGCTGTCAGCGTGGTTATCTTAGGTTGTGATATTGTGTGATCAATGAAACTAGCTTGTATACATTTATGTTGATGATTATACCGCTGGTATAGATCTGCTGTTACGTGGTGCTAACCTTATCATAGATTAGTGATCTCTGTATTTTAGTTTATGTTGATTATTATACCCTCAGTCCAGGTCTGGTCACGTGATGCTGTCCTTATCGTAGATTATTTATCTCCGTGCAAAAGTTTAGGCTGATTATTATACTGCCGGTCCAAGTCTGCTTCAGGTGACATTGTCCTTATCATAGATTATTTCTCTGTGAAAAAGTTTATGCTGTATTTATGTTTCATTATACGGCAGGTACAGGTCTGCATCACGTGATGCTTATTGTAGATATTTCTATGTGCTGCAGATTTGATCTAGCTTATACGTTATCTATTTCTACATACTGTAACCACTTATCTATAGCAACATAGATAGCTTTCACTTTCGCTATTGTTGTTACAGTCATTTGGGTCTATCGGAAGGATGAGTTAGCTAGGCAGTTCTCGCTTTTGCTTTTGTTGTTTCAGTCATTTGATCTATCTCCAGGGATCTGACAGGATTGGGTTAGCTAGGCAGTTTTTAAAGTGCTACTTGATGTTGTAGGCTATAGCTGTTTTCACCCTGTTAGTGATGTGCTTCCAACTAAAATTGCTCCCCTGCTTCCTGGCTTCCTGTTTGTGTATTTTTGAAGTGTTGTCCATGGTCAAACCTTGAATGTTCATAAAGTTCTTTTTATGGTTATTTCTTTATCATTGCTACTACTTTCTTCATCATGGTATTTTGGAGGTGGATCCAAAGAAAATTTAGTATGGCCATTCCATATGTGATGTTGTGATGTGGGGATGAAATGTTTCGGCAATAGCCATTACATTGTTGCACTTCCACTCTGGTGGCTCTGGCGCCTGGCAGCTGTGAATATCCTGCTGAATTTTAAGTTGAACTAGCATGGCTTCTAAAGCTTGTTGATTTGTGGGTTATGGTCGTGCTGCTGAGCAGGTGGTGCCATTTAGTCAGACGAATTTGGATCGTTCGAGCTAAATAGTTGGAAAAAAAAACCCCTTATTGAATCTTCCTAAAATGCTCAATCCAAAAGGACTATTTCGTTGTTTGTGCAAAAAAAAAACAAAAACTTTTTAAAGTGAAATCGGATCATAAGCGCCCGGTAAAGTGGCCGAGAAAGGCTGCATGGCTCTTCCTATTTTTCACATGCGGTAATTACATAAATCTAAACATTTATCCATCCATAAGTAGATCGGCAGGTACTCCTCTGACACGAAAGTAATTATGCATCATTTGCGTCTCAAATAGATCATATATCAATTCTCTCACTAAAAATGTAGGAAACAGGAGTTTGTACCCCGAGATCCGCCATAAAAAGTCCGAGCCATAATAAGTGATAGGATCCTTTTTGACACTATGCCCCCAGTGTGGCGGCATAGGGATGTCAAAAGAAAAGTGATAAGAGTTTTTCTTGCTTTTGGCGTAACGCATTGAGTTGATGTTTCAACCTGTCTTCTTTCAAGCTGAACAAGCACAATGTCTAGGGAAAGTCCAGTCTGTCTAGTATATGCAGGGGAAGATGTGCAAACTTGCGTCCTTTATTGCTGCTGTACAGTACTCTGTTCTGTAGGCGATCCATATGCAATCGCCCTTCGTTACTGGCGGCCTGAGTTTCAACTTGGACCAAAATGGATAGTGCGGCTTGGTATAGACCAGCAAGCCTGGCCAGTTGAGTGCCGAATGGCTGCAAGAACTGAATGCGGCTGCTACGTCAGCTACTGCTCTGTTCGAGGCCATGGCCGACGAAGCTGCGCGCTGGCCTACACGACTAGTACACGAGTACAAAGCACTGCCACCGGAACGATTCAGCGACGACGGAATGAATGCGCCGGCAAGCTCACCCAGATTTTTAGATGCCATGGACGTCAACGGCCTTCTCAGACACGGTGGCAGTGCGAGGCAACATGACTAACTTGAGACAACAAAGTGCCAAAGCATATGAATGATTCGTCAGACTATTTATTTAACAACAGATGAACAAGGTCTTGTTTAGTTCTACACAAAACACAAAAAGTTTTTAGTTAGAGAACCGTATCAGTTCACTTCATTCTTCTCTGTGCACGTGACCCAATGCATAAACTTTTCACCCTTTTCATCAAACTGTTTAAACAGGACCCAAGTTTCAGACGCAGTTACTACTTTCAATCGAACTCATTGGATGACCAGGTACTCCAGAAACTTTTGCACATCATCTACCAGTACACAAATTGCAACTGTTTTATGTTTCAGTCAGATACAAACCATTTTCAGCTAGGCAAGGCACCATCTCACCACAAAATTTGCCAACTGCTTAGGAATTCTGATGATAAGCGAGCGAG
The DNA here is from genome assembly GCA_015476505.1 of Urochloa ruziziensis. Taxonomy (NCBI): domain Eukaryota; kingdom Viridiplantae; phylum Streptophyta; class Magnoliopsida; order Poales; family Poaceae; genus Urochloa; species Urochloa ruziziensis. The sequence goes on from CM027120.1 coordinate 57,179,978, forward strand.
GGAATAAAATCTGCATGTCTAGGTGGGCTGGGCCTGGTTTCCTGAAAACATTTGGGCCCAACAAATTCGGAGGTTGGAGCCCAATCGGACTCCGACTCCGACATCGCCCCTGCCTGCCCCCAACATATACGCCGAGACGCGCAGCCGCCGCCGTCGCAGCCGCTTGTCCCCAATCCCCATCCAAACATAGGGTTTCCAGATTCCCCGATCCCCAAATCCTCGGCGGCGAGAGGTCCCGGCGGGTCGGATCAGGCGGCGAGGAGGGAGGCGCTGCGGGACCTGTCGTCCGGCGAGGGTGGTCTGCAGCTGCGGTCCGCCCCCATGGGCGCGGACGCGGCGGCTGCTGCTGTGGCGGCGGTGAAGATCTGGTCCGGGGAAGGGAGCGCGTCGGAGGATGCGGCGGCGGTCGGGAGGAAGGCGGGCAAGGCTCGTCCGATGAGCAAGCCCTCCAACAAGCTCATCGTGGCGGGCGACTACTCCAAGGCGGGAGGCGTCGCTGAGGGTGAGGGGGAGAAGGATGTGGCGGTGGCACTGCCACCGGCGGCGGTTGCTGGCCCGGTCGTCAAGGAGCAGGCTCCCTTGCGGCGGAAGACCAAATTGCTGCAGGGAGACATCGACTGGATCCTGTCCCAGAAGAGGAACGTCGTCGATGAGGACCCGGACGAGTACTACGTGCGGATGATCAACGACCCGGACAGGCACGAGATCTACACGCAGAAGTTCATCGAGGAGGAGACACAGCTGTTGCGGGACATGGCCGCCTTCTACGAACGCTCGGGCGACCGGCTGGAGAAGTTCCAGCGGTGGGTGCGCCGCGAGCTTGACACCAAGGGCTACGTCGAGATTGACGATGTGTGCCTCGACCAGGCGATCAACTACCGCGAGAGCTTCAAGAAACTCTGTGATGCCATGATGGAGGTGCCTGGATTCATCTACAGAGGCGATGATGTGGTGAAGCAGCTGGAGAAGCAGCTGGCGATGGAGAAGGAGAACCAGCTGGCGATGCAGGTGCCTGGCTTGACCTACGACAGGGATGATGTGGAGAACCAGCTGGCCGCAGGGGTTGCCGTCGGAGCTAACTGAGAAGTCCAGGTCAAACTGTGTTCAAATCTATCTTATGTGGCCTTTCTTTATATGTTTGTAGGAGTAAGTTATGTCGTTCCTGAGGGGAGTTTAGCTATGATGACTGGTTGTGGTAACTTAATCAGTTGGTAACTATCGTCTGCATGTGCAATGTTACTTTGATCTATGTGTCCCATCTATAAGCTAATTGAGAAACTAAGTTATGGCAAACTACAATGTGCTTGTGCTGTTAGCGTGGTTATCTTAGGTTATTGTGTGATCAGTGAAACTAGCTTGTTTATGTTGATTATTATACCGCTGCTCCAGGTCTGCTGTCATGTGATGTTGTCCTTATCGTAGATTAGTTATCTCTATTAAAGTTTATGTTGATTATTATACTGCCAGTCTCTGTGGTCACGTGACGCGCTGTCCTTATCGTATCTGTATTAAAGTTTATGTTGAGTATTATACTGCCAGTCCAGGTCTGCTGTCACATGATGCTGTCCTTATCGTAGATTATTTGTATCTGTGCAAAAGTTTATGCTGATTATTATACTGCCGGTCCAGGCATCAGGCGACGTTGTCCTTATCGTAGATTATTTCTCTCTACAAAAGTTTAGGCTCTATTTATGTTCATTATACAGCGGTACAGGTCTGCATCACGTGAGGCTTATTGTAGATATTTCTTTGTGTTGCGGATTTGATGCCTATACATTATCTATTTCTCTACATATTGTAATCACTTGTCTATCAGCATTTAGAGCCTGATTGGTTTGCTTCCAAAGTATGCCCAACCAAAACTAGGGCAAGCCTTATTTTGGCACCCATTTGGTTGACATTCCAATCAAGACTCATTCCAAAAAATTTGCCCAAATTTTGGTATGGCATGCCCATGTTTTGGTTGGCCCAAATTTTGGTATGGCAAATTTTGAACACCAACCAATCAGGCTCTTAGCAACATAGATAGCTTTTGCTATTGCTGTTTCAGTTATCTGGGTCTATCGGAAGGATGAGTTAGCTAGGCAGTTCTCGCTTTCGCTTTTGTTGTTTCAGTCATTTGATGATCTCTCCAGGAATCTGGAAGGATGGGTTAGCTAGGCAGTTCTTAAAGTGCTACTTACTCATGGGATGTTGTATAACTGTTTTCACCCTGTTAGTGATGTGCTTCCAACTAGATCAGAAGATGTTAGGGAAAAATTGCTCCCCTGCTTCCTGTTTACTGTTGTGTATTTTTGAAGTGTTGTCCATGATCAAACCTTGAATGTTTTTATGGTTCTTTCTTTGTCATTGCTACTTCTTCGTGGTATTTTGGAGATGGATCCAAAGAAAATTTTGCATGGCCAATTACATTGTTGCACTTCCACTTTGTTGTTGGCTCTGATGGGAGTTCCATGTGCTCCTAGAGGATGACGACGACGCTTTGTGACGCGCCTTCATCCAACCGGCCACCTTGTGTTAACACTATCACACACATTTAGCGCTAGGTAATTTGGAGGTGGTGATAATTAACACTATCGCGCACATTTAGCGCTAGGTAATTTGGAGGTGGTGATAGGGGACGGGCAAGATTGAGGGGCATTTCGGTCTTTCTAAAATCAGACAGTGCTAAATCAATGGAAGGGTCATGGAAGGTGCAGCGCAAAAGAATTCAATTTTTTTTGTTGAAGGGCGTCAATTTCACAATAATACATTTATTTGATGCACTACAAATCTGTTCCAGTTTCCTGAGGCATATCTTAGCATTTGATCTTTGATGGTATTGTTAGTATTACAATTTATGCAAATTTTGTCCATCCTAGTCCTTGCTAGGTCTTTGCTCCACCAAGTGGCACTATATATTTAAAATGGCTTTCCATTTCTGAACATGTAAATAGTCATTTTTCCTGATTTTTTGTCAGATATATATCTTGCAAACATACAATTATCATACCGCCCTGAGTTTCAGAATGTCTTTTAGGAAATTAGATTCTGAGTACTGTAACATCTAGATCATCGCAGATCAATTTTGCAACTCTCCGTAATGATTGGTGTATATCATATTCAGTTACCCACTGTATATAATATGCAGGTTAGGATATAATCCTTGCAATTGCAATACTAACCTACATGGCTTTTGAGGTGAGACTGGAGCACTATGGAGCCCCTTACAAAGGTGTGATTAAGCAATGGACAGGTGCTTGAGGGCATGGCACACATGACAGCTACAAATTAAAATTAGAAAAGATTGCCTCTGTTCAGGGCTCCTGTGAACATACACTGGTGAGTGCAGGTATAAAAGTAATTTATCTGTGGCTCCGCATCTGATTACAGGAAAGAATTTTGTTTAAATGTAGACTTTTGTTCCAGTCGACTAGATATATTGGTTGCAGAAAGAAAATAGATTTCGCTTAATCTTAAACTATAGTTTCAGGGCTCCTGAGTTAAAAAAAACCACATACATCGGAAACTAAAGTTACTCATAACCTTATAGCTGCTGAAGCTACATAATTCGTTTCCAAAAAAAGTTGCATAATTCATTTGCCTGTACTGTATGGAAATGAGTAGTTATTTGTATATCAACGGATTTCATCTGTTTTATCTTGATTTGAGAAAACTCAAGGTCATAAGGTGTGTTCTTGAAGCTTTACAAAATATAAATGCTATGGATTTACCATGCTTCGTAAAATTTCTGTGAAATATTATGAACTTGTTGCTCTATAGAAGATCTTTAGTTGGAAAATGGCTAGGTGAAAATTTGGTAACTCTACAGCAGTATGTACACAAAGTCACAAACTGAAATGGAAACTTTTCCCATTCATTTCATTATCAGACATAACATTTTGGCACCATATGAATGGTGGATGACCATTGGGATCTTCTTGCTATTCATTCATGCAGTTCATCAATGATTCATGTATATATGAGGAAAACTGGCCTAACTTTTCTGTTCCATAGACAAAATTAAGCTAGTTTTGCAGTTTCCCAGCAACAATACTTATACTCCATGTTACAAGTGTATTCCTTACAAAGAGAGTGGAGGATTCCATGCCAGCAGGAAGCTGATCTGAGAGGTGAGAGATATAAAGTGAAGATAACTTGCCAACCATGTGCATCCATTCCATTTAAAAAAGCATTTGTTGCTTCAAGCAACTGTTGTTGTTTCCAATGTGCATATTGGATTTAAATGCTACTGTGTGAAAGCATGGCTTTATATGATTGGGAATTTGAAATATACACATCAGTACTCCATTTCTCCTTGGATGAACTCCATTTGATTACTCTCACCGTGCTACAACTTAGAATAGCCCCATGAGCCTTTGGGGATTTCTACCTAAAGAATCGTGGCCTGATGTGTACACTTTTGGCTTAATCCAGTATGGGTTCTTGCACTGACAGGATAACCAAAAAAGAAAAAAAAAAAGCACTCATAATTGTAAGTTTCAGATGTATGTGCATTTCATATTATTCAGCATCCTTTGTTACTTTTGTCGTAAGACCTTTCCCTGGACTACAATCAAGATAACACAATATATGATAAAGTGGATTACACTAAAAAAAATGATGCAGTCTGATACTGCCACCCATCTGATCATGCTTGTTTTAGTTGATTTTATTTGACAGAAACCTATAATTTGTAACATGTTACTATGGAAATTGCATTGGTGTGGTTCATTATCTAAGTTAATTTAGGTCATGTGGTGCCTACTGTCTAGTACTGCTGAAAAAAATATGGTCTCTCAGTGGGCATATAGTTAACTAAATTCAAATGACACAGTTGATTTCAGTAGCATTTTGCTACAATAAATGTTTCCTGCTGCATAATTTGTTTATATGTATATTTAGGTTTACCATTAACTTTTTTTTTTTTTATCTAGCTAAATGGTGTACTGTTTTGTTGAATCTGACGTATTATACAGTTGCAGCCTTGCCGGATGGTTCCCCTTGTTAACGTGATTCTGGTTTCCTGGAAATGCATCACCTGATGAAACTCCACAAAAATCAACTTGGTAAGGTTGTTCTTTCGTTTTGTCAGCAACAGATGACGTGTGTAACATGATCTACTACAGTTTGTAACTGGAAGCAGCAAGTTATTGCAATCTTAACATGTAGCATCAAGAAAGTACACGTAGCTTAAGTATGAGAAAAACAGATAGGCAACTGTTATGGCTCAGTTTCCATTTCCCAGGTCAGGCTCCTCCCTGAGCGACAAATGGATGCAAATGTCGTTGGTGTCCAAAGCTATATAAATCTGAAGTTTATGTTCGTACACAAAAATTTAGCTTATTTCCTGGCTTCCAATTACACATTGTGCAGGTGATATAGCCCTGGACCCTGGTTTACATTGTCTGCCTGTAATGTCAGTTACCTGCATCTACAGGGAAATGACCTTAGTCAAGGTGCTTTCACATGATGAATGACCTTGAATCAAACACTTTCACAACACAATCGAACTCTAAATGGTAACAAACAGCGCAGAATTATCCATAACTGATAATCTGACATCCTACCAGATCAGTACGACTAACCTAGATAAACTCAGCTCAATTGCAGATTTCATATCCAAAGGTTGGGCAGAAGATGCCAATGACAACAACAAAACAAATAATCTTTTAAGACTCCCATGATTCAGTAGATACATAAACAGCTTAGGCATTCATCTCATCAGTTTGATCGGATCAATTGACACTCTCCTCGTCTTCCTCGCCGAAATCAGCAAATGCCTCCTCCCACATCTTGTTGGCCAACTCTTCGGTGCGAGCCCTCCTGGCGATGTACTCATCGCTGACAACGACGCATCCGTAGGCCTCGTACTCGTTGCGCACGTACTCCTGGAACCTGACCCTCATGTCCTGCCGCTCCTCGTGCCTCTCGAGCGCAACCGCGAAATCTTCCTCGGTGGCGGAGGGGTCAGCGCTCAGATCCTTGAACGCCTGGGAGTCGGTGAAGGGCGCGCGCTCCACGGGATTCTCCAGGATCAGCTCCACCTCGAACGGCGGCAGCTGCTTGTATGCCATGATGTACTCCAAGCACGTCATCCCCCCATCCTCCTCGCCATCGCTGTCAGTGGCATCATCGTCTTTCGTCGGTAGCAGCATCGGAAGCCGCGGCCTCCTCCGCCTGCTTCGACGCCGCCGCCGCTAGCACAGTCGCCTGCTGCGCCGCCTCCATGGCCTTCTGCGCCATCGCCGTCGCCACCGCCGCCATCGCGAACGCCTGCTCCACACTGGATGCCGCCGCCTCCTGGTCCGCCTTCCCCTTGGCGGATAACCCGGCGAAGAGGCCGTGCGGCCCGATCGCGGCTGCGGCGGCCGCCGCCGCCGCCTTCAGGCTCTTGGTGGTGCCCCGCGCCATCTCGCCCTCCTCGCCGGACGCCTCCGGGAGTTTGGTGGCGTAGCTCTCCATCGATGCGGACCCGCTTCGCCGAGGGATCTGGGGGGTGGATGCTTGGAACCCTAGGTTTCGATTTGGGGGCAGGATGCGGCGGCGCGTCTCGTCCTATCTAGACGAAGGCGAGGGGAGGGAGAAGCCACGTGCGGTGTGAGTCGGAGTCGGAGTAGACGGCCTGGATCGCGTCCGTATCCCAATCTGCTGCCGGCCACGATGGGCTACAAGGAAAGGCCCTGTTGCGGCCCGGCCCACTAAGCCCAGTGCGCGCATCCGACTTCCTTTCACTGACGGGTGGGCCATGCGCGTGGACCGTTTCCGGGACCGGAAGACTGCTAGCACCGACCAGCCTCTTCGGCTGCATGTCAGAGTTGAACTCTCCTTGATCCTTCTGATGTTGTGTGCCTTTAATACTCAATTATGCAAGCGGCAAGAAAGCATCGTTTTTAATTCGTAAAATGCCATCATCGGGTATAATCATTCAAGAGATTATTTCAATATGCAGATATTGCTTCACATCACACATTGTAAAGTCTACGATCCACACCAATACCAAAAAGAAATTGACAATCGCCAAACAGGACGTCTTGGATGAAAAGTGCCTGCAGCTACATTACTAGAATCACCAGTACATAAACAAAACTTGTCAATCGCCCACCAAAGCGACTCATGAAAAATACCACAAATGTACTACTGAACAAGAACCACCGAAGCAGACAGAAATAACACCCACCAATTCACCAAGATAAGTAATAAACAATGTGGCAATACAGTCAGATATCTGCTGTCCTATCTATGAATACTCGGATATTGCAGCTCAAGTCTGGTCTACAATCATAACTACACTGACAGGTCATGATATTGGGGGCAGCTTAAGTCATTGGGGGAAAAATCTGAGCTGAAATGAATCACACCTTGTCAAACCACAATTTCAGATTTAAAACTGCGAAAAGAAGTGTCACAGCACACAACATGAGTAACCTTTTGTATCACTTCTTACTGACTATCCCTAATGTGAATGGAAATTTCATGGTACATGACTATTGCATACAGAAATTGTGCGCTGCATAAAAGTACTCCAGCAGCACAGACAACAATGTTTCATTGAGGAAAAGAGCAAAATAAAAGAAAACTAACCTTGCAGGCATTTTCCTAAATGAGCCAACAAAGAACATTTTAATATAGTTGCGCATTGTGGGCATGACCGCATGACCAAATTCAAACTCCCAGGTAACACTAATCAGAAATCACCTATAGCACTTACTAATGGCAGTCTTGCTGAAGCCTTCTGCTTCAATTGTATCTAAATAAGGGCAAACACGAATGATAACTTGCATGGATCTACGCAACTCAACAGAACCAATTCACCATTGCATATTACTCCCATACAAAAACATCTTACCTTAAAAGTCATTTATACAAATCTAGAAGATAGCAAGTAGCACACAAGTTAACCCATACTAAGGCCTTATCAGTTCAGTATAACGTAACTAACAAATTCAGCTTTGTCCACAGGTTACTGACACATGTTGTGCAAGTGGCAACATACCTAAACTATTTCAAGAACTTTTTGCCTCCCTAGTTGATTGCTAGGCTGCATTGGCATTTTGCAGTTTCCAATAGTAAGAGGCAAGGTGCCTGCTACTAAGTAGTTTTTTGGTTTTCTCAAACAATGAAATAATGACAATTGAATCAAACTCTATATAGCCACTGAAATAAAGTACAGACAATCACACGATTATCTAAAACTGCCGCATTATCAGATACAGTAAAATTAATTAACCTTGATTGCAGGCTCTAACAGAGACTACAGCTGAACTATGCCCAGGTTTATAACACAGACTATGGCCAAAGTATTGCAGAAAAGGACCAGGTAACATCCATTGACCACAAAAGCAAAAAAGGGAAAACAAAATGATCTCAATGCTCACATGATTTAGCAAAAAGGGAAACAAAATAATCTCAATGCTCTCACATGATTTAGCAGAAGATGACAAAGATATCGTGCCAGCATATATCGCTGTCAGCTGTCACTTAGAGATTTAAACAATAATACATATGGCATTCATCAGGTCCTAGCTTAGCACAACTGTCATATAAAGATGGGTAACAAACAAACATCAAAGCTAGCTTAGTTGCGAATATAGATATATGATATATACACAAGCAGATTGCACAACATAGGTTTGGAACAGCGCAGACAAATTGATGCTCATCTCAGTTGTCAGTGGGCACCCTCCTTGGCGTCGTCTTCACTGTCAGAATCAGAGAACCCCTCCTCCCATAGCTTCCTCGAGAACTCCTCCGTGCGAGCCCTCCTAGCGATGTACTCGTCGCTGACTGCAACGTAGCCCTTGGCCTCGTACTCCCTCCGCACATAGTCATGGAACCGGACCCTCATGTTCTGATTCTCCTCATGCTCGTCGGAAGCCTTGTCGATGTCATCCTGCGTCGTGGAGGGGTCCGCAATCATGGCCTTGTACGCCTCAGTTTCAGCAAAGAGCGTGCGCTGCACTGGCATCCGCAGGATCAGCTCCACCTCGAACGGCGGCAGCTCCTTGTAGGCCATGATGTACTCCATGGAAGTCATCCCTTCCCCCTCGTCCTCACTGTCAGTGCCATAGGCATCAGTATCAGTATCAGTATCAGTATCAGTATCAGCAGCAGCCTGCTGCTGCTCCTCCTCCTCCTCTGCTTGATCGGCCTCCTCAGATTGCTTTTCCACGTCCGCCTGCTTCGACGTCGCCGCCGCTAGCACAGTAGCCTGCTGCGCCGCCTCCATGGCCTTCTGCGCCATCGCCGTCGCCGCCGCCGCCATCGCAAACGCCTGCTCCACACTTGATGCCGCCGCCTCCTGGTCCGCCTTCCCCTTCGCGGAGAACCCGGCGAAGAGGCCGTGCGGCCCGATCGCGGCTGCGGCGGCCGCCGCCGCCTTCAGGCTCTTGGTGGTGCCCCGCGCCATCTCGCCCTCCTCGCCGGACGCCTCCGGGAGCTTGGTGGCGTAGCTCTCCATCGATGCGGACCCGCTTCGCCGAGGGATCTGGGGGGTGGATGCTTGGAACCCTAGGTTTCGATTTGGGGGCAGGATGCAGCGGCGCCTCTCGTGCTTTGTAGACGAAGGGGAGGGGAGAGCGGAGAGGGCGAGAGGACACGGACGGTGCGAGTCGGAGTCCGAGTAGACGGCCTGGATCGCGTCCGTATCCGACTCTGCTGCCGGCCACGATGGGCTACAAGGAAAGGACTTGTTCTGGCCCGGCCCACTAAGCCCAGTGCGCGCATCCGGCTTCCTTTCACTGACGGGCGGGCCATGCGCGTGGACCGTTTTCGGATCGGGAGACAGCGCTACTAGCACCAAACCAGCCTCTTCGGCTTTTGTGCAAGCGGCAACAAAGCATCATTTTTAATTCGTATAAAATGCCATCATCGCGCATATTACCCGCTACCCATTATCCGAACCCGAAATACCCGGACCCGGACCCGAAGTACCCGAACCCGCACTACCCGATATTTAGTTCGGATATTAGATCCTATTACCCGAATTTATATTGGATAGTTCGGGTAACTAGCCCGGTACCCGAACTACCCGTAATAGGATTTATGCTTATTTATCTTGTCAATTACTCTAATGTCAAGTACCTGTGTCTTTTATGAATGTGTCGTGGTTTGCACTTGCATGTTGCATTTGCACAAGACGTCTTAAGTATCTAGTATATAGTATATGTTGAGTACCTATATCTTTGTGTTATTTCATTATTTGACTGTATCCTGACTCCTGTGATCTTGTATATTTCGGGTAAATTGGGTATACCCAAACCCGAACCCGAAATTACGGGTACCCGAAATTGCGGGTAGCATTTTTTTAGGCTGCAATCGGGTAATGATTTTCATTACCCAAAATTTCCAAAACCCGAACTACCCGACCCGAAATAATCGGGTAACCCGAACGCCCAGAGTTAATCCAAGAGATTTCAGTTCATAAAATGCCATCATCGGGTATAATCATCCAAGAGATTTCAGTTCATAAAATGCCATCCTCGGGTATAATCATCCAAGAGATTTCAATTCATAAAATGCCATCCTCGGGTATAATCATCCACTGGTTCACATCACACATAGTAAAGTCAACGATCCACACCAATACCAAAAGGAAATTGGCAATCACCAAAAAGGACGTCTTGATGAAAAGTGCTACAGCTACCAGAATCACCAATACATAAACAAAATCTGTCAATCACCCACCAAAACTACTCATGAAAAATACCACAAATGTACTGAACAAGAGCCACCGATGGAGCCTGTGGATTTTTCTACCTCACAAAATACTATTGTTGGGGATACGAATCCGCCAGACAGAGAAGAGAGAGACAGTGAGAATTCCGAAGGTAAAAATGAAGGAGATGAAGAAATTACAATAAGAGAGCAAGTGAGGAGTGATCAAGTGAGTCCCCTCCTCTTGACCCCTTGGGTCCTTTATATAGAGCAGGAAGGGGGTGACAATTTGCCCCCAAGCCCTTGGTGGGTACAATATTTACAATTTGACCATTGGGCCCTTACATAAGGCCCATCAGCTACATGGGCTGGCCATTCACCCAACAGTAGCCCCTCAGCTACTTCGGTTTGGCTGGTACAACGAAGCGGAGTAGCTGAATACAAAGGAAGCGGCCCAGACCTGCCTAAGACTTCGGTCATGAAGAAACACCCTCATGACCACCCGCTCGTACGCCTCACTAAAAACTCCATCGGAAAACCCAGTGGGACAAAACAAATGGAGAAAAGAGCACGCACACCTAGCGGACCTATACATACATGATAATAATGACCCAACTTGTAGTCGACTCCGGTCTCGATGACGAAGTGGGACTTATTGCTTCTCTCTTCGTCTTTAGCTTCAGAGCCTTGGTACCTGAGCCGGATGAGCCTCGTTGCCACCTCAGACCAACCCCTCTTCAGCGTACTCAACGTAGAGGAAGTAGGGGAAGTAGTGTAGTCGATGTAGTCGAAGTAGAGGGAGCAGTGTAGTCGTCGTAGAGGAAGCATAAAGGACGAGGTCATGGTCCTGCCGAAGCCAGCAATACCTTCGGATCTCCGCTCACGAGCGCCGGGCAAGACTTGTCCGCCAGTGGTGCTAGTCCACCATGGCCCCACCATAGCCCCTCTTGTTCGGGGTTCGTAGCGGGTGGGGGAGGGGGGGGCGCAAAGATACTTCGTACGCAGTCGAGGCAGATGACACGTGGATGAAGCCGAAGTAGCTGTCGCCGAGCCCCTCGAGCCGAACACCATCGACGGGGACAAAGGGAAAGTAGTCGTCACTGAGCCCCTCGAGCCAAACGCGACGTAGTCGTTGCCGAGGTTGGTGCCGAGCCCCTCGACCCAGATGTTGTCGTTGAGGCCGAGGGTGAAGTAGTTGTCGCCGCCGAAGTAGACGTCGAGCCCCGTGTCCTCGGGCCTTGAGTCACGAACGCCAGGCAAGACTTCACCTTCGGAGGACTTGGTCCAATCCTAGTCCCACATTAGCCCCTCTTGGCTGATGTCCGTGATGAAGGTTCTTTTCTCACATGAATGAATGCAAAAAAATCCTGCGAAATCAAAATAAGAATAGGACAGGCCTTTACGCCGCCTTGTCAGCTCACATAAATGCGATAACTTGTAGCAATTACATGTTACCAAAGGTTAACACCCGAGCCCTCGAGGCAAGACCGAGGGACGAGGCGAGTGGTAGTTGGTGTCGGCTGGACCCTCGAGTCGAGTGGTGTTGATGAGGGTGGAGTCGGAGTGGTTGACGCCGAAGTAGACTTCGAAGTCGCCTGCCAGCCTTATTTCAACCGAAGGGGTTGGGAAAGGTGCACACCTCAAGGTACATTTACGGAGCATAACCTGCATAATAAGTTCTATTCAAATACAAGCCCCTTGGATGACTTCATCCGAAGTTACATGTTAGATAGACATGCTTTAAAATGCTATGTAACACCATGGTGTTCTCAATTTTTATACCGGTTTATTTTGATGGGCCCATGGGGCGTGTTTCCCCTTCGTTCTCTTGGGGCGTATTTCCCCTTCGAGATGACAATTTTGCTGCCTTCGTCGATTCAGCGTTTGGTTATACGAAGGATTTTGCCCGAGCGCTTTGCGCTACAAGGGGTGATGCAATGCACACTTTGCAACGTAATGCAATGCATTGTGATGCAATAATTGCATGTATGTAATGAATGAATGCTCATGCAAATGAGAGTAAAAACGAGGGGTTAGCAAGCATCACCCTTCGGTTGAGCTCCACTTAAGTGAAATAAGCCCTCGAGTTAACTAGAATCAAGTGGTATCGAGGTCCAAATAGAATTTTAGGAGACCAAGTGATGAAGTCCAATAGACAGAGAAAACCAATTGATATGGCATAGCCATTTTTGAGTCAATAACAGACTAAGATAGTCGAGGTTCCATACAGGACTTAGCTTCGGGTAGAAAACCAATAATCCGAGGGTAAGATCCTGCTAAAACATGACGGAGTACATATACAATGCATGATAGTTCAATTGATGTGAATAAGATGCAAAATGTGACAAGGTATAAACAACTGAAAGCTAAGTTTAATCAAGCTGGAGTTTCTTATGAAGGGTTAGTATAAGCATGGGATTATGAAATGTCGTACGAAGGGTAAAAGTGGAAATTGATCAAAAAGAAATAAGGTTACGACTGAGGGATAATTTATAAGGGTGTAAAGATACATACCTCAGTTGAATCTGCATTTTCAAAAACGATACACAAGGGGTTAGCTTACGAAGGTAAAGATATACTTACAGAGATCGGTTGAACCTGCATGTTAGCAAGAATAATTAAGCAACAAGTAAAGAACTGCCTCTTCGCCAATACGCAAAGAGCGAGAAGTATGGAATATACGAAATGCAACTGACACCAGATGCCATCGGCACACATTGGTGATTTCCTGCACACGAAGTGCGTTTGTTGTTGCACACAGGGTGCATTTCTAAAGCCTTAGCTCATGAGCAAATGAAATATTTATGATACCCGAGGGTTACCAGCTTGATGCATGAACACAGTTCAATAGAGCATTCATAATCGTTGAGTTTGTTATGAGAGACTCACCGCTAAGTAGAAAGACGTAGATTTTGACGTCGACGGAAAAATCGTGCGGCTTTCACTTAGTTGGGCCATAATTGGCCTCAAATATCGACGCGAGTAGCCTTCGCGTAGAAGTGCGTAGATTGCTTCGACGAAAAGAAATGGGAGTTGTTTTGTAAAAACAAATTTCTGCAAGAAAAATATCCTCCATGTTCGAGGGGTGGGTTATTTATGTATAGACGAAGTCAAAGTTGACATGTGAAATAAACTTCGTGAGAAAAGCTAACCTGATGTATTTTTGACTAGGCAACTACGAATAAAATAATTCCAATATGCGATCTACATTAACCGAGGGTGCAGCCAAAAAACCCCTCGAAGACTTTTGCCAACTAAAAGATGATTGCTAAAATGATTATGAAAAGGATAATTAGATACGATAGCCAGTTCCGAAGGATATGTAAAAAAGCACTATGCGTGGTGCATAAATAATAACGGGGTGTGCTGGTTACCACAAGGGAGTGCAGAAACGAGGTGACATATATACGATGCAGGTCTGAACACCCGCGCCTAACAATTAACACGAAGCTAAGGCTTGCCACATACGGAGTAACTTCCGAAGGGTCATTTATGCTCAAAAGAAATAACGTCTAACACAGCTAGGTTAGCGTGCTCCAGCAATTATTATACTACCAATGTTGAGTAAATAATCGTTGGTTGCCCTGACGAGGTGCCAATTCCAGAAACTCATGTGCAAAAGCCTGGCTATCATTCCGAGGGGTGCGGTTGCTGGCTTTTGCTCCAAGGTAATTTTAACGCAGCAGCTCGTAAACGTTGTGTGCACCTAGGGTCAAAAAACTTCCGAGGGGCCAGTAAACGTTGTACCTGGGCCTCGTCAATGTAGTGGGCCGGAGGGTTTTGGCATATTGAATTAACAAATATGCTTCGGTGTACACAAAGGGAAGTAAAGATAAATACATGACCTGATCCGAAGCCCAATACGCTGAGTCTGAGGTCCATGGATGTACCCCAATAAGCCTGTAATTTGCGCCAGTCAATAATTATATACCTCGTAATCTCTAGGCCCCAGGGTCGTGGTTTCGTGCCCCTTGGAGAAAAACCAACTCGAGGTGCCATTTTAGCCCATAAGAGTCAACTCCGAACTGTAGAAATCAACTTGTCTCATGAAATTCCAACGAGACAGTGAATTAATCTTGTGACATCCGTCGAAGAGTGAAAGCCAATCTCCGTCCCGTAGAATTATTCTCCAAGGATTTTTTCCTCCACCGTATGGATGACGAAATCCCAAAATGGAGCCAGCCGATAAATTATAGACCTGCGTGATCTCAATAGCACGTACGTGTACGTATACATTCCAAAGCAAATGCAAATAAGCAAGCGGCATCGGGGTCATAAAATAATAAAATAATGGACAATGAGTTGGAGGGAAGCTTCGGAGCATCTCAACAACGTGCATGCCTCCGGAGTGGTGCTTGAGCATTGGACACTCATGTGCATGGATTCTTCTTCTGAGAGGAAAACCAGGCCTCCGAAGGGGCAACGGGCCCATGAATACCGTGTGGGTCGAGAGGTGCGCCTGAGTGCTTGGAGTGTAGAGAAAAAGCAATACGTGCCTCGTGCACAAGGAGACCGAGGTGTAAAAAGATCAAGGTGTAAAGTTCCAACAACGGGAATGAAAGCTAGACGAACCTCAATCGTATGTGATGGCACCTAGCGAGGCCCAATCATGATTCCGAAGCCCAATAAACCTCCGAAGGAGCCCAACTATTAGAGCCTCGTCACAACTCAATAAATGAATTCTGAGGTGGTACAAATAAATGAATTCCGAGGTGTCCCAGTTAAATGAATTCCGAAGTGGTAAATAAATGAATTCCGAGATGGTACAAATAAATGAATTCCGAAGTGATCTAGTTAAATGAATTCCGAGGTGATACAAATAAATGAATTCCGAGGTGATCCAGTTAAATAAATTCCGAGGTGGTGCAAATAAATGAATTCTGAGGTGGTAAAAATCCAATCTCCTGAAATCTCGTCGAGACTATTCCGAAGGAACATAAGAAGGGACATTAAATCCGTCTGAGATAAAAAAAATCCGAAGAGACATAAAATCCGGCCGAGATAATTCCGAAGGTTAAAAAACTAAGCTCGTGAAATCTCGTCGAGACGGTTCCGAAGGTCATAAAATCCGAAGGGACATGAGATTCGAAGGGACATAAAATCCGAAGGGTTGGAAAATCTGACCGAGATGCATGACCAAGACGATTTTGAAGGTCATAAAATCCGAAGTGACATGAAATCCGAAGGGACATAAAATCCGAAGGGTCGTAAAATCCGACCGAGATGACTAAGACGATTCCGAAGGTCATAAAATCCGACCAAGAGATAATTCTGAAGGTCATAAAATCCGACCAAGAGATGATTCGGAAGGTTACCAAATTCCGACCAAGAGATGATTCTGAAGGTCAACAAATTCCGACCAAAAGATGATTCTGAAGGTCAACAAATTCCGACCAAGAGATGATTCCGAAGGTCGTAAAATCTAAAGGGACACGAAATCTGAAGGGACATAAAATCCGACCGAAACGATTCCGAAGGGTCATAAAATCCGGCCGCGAGAAAATTCTGAGGGTCATACCACCTAACTTATAAAATTCCGAAGGTCATAAAACCTGACCGAAAAATTCCGAAGGTCATAAAACTTGACCGAGAAAATTCCGAGGGTCATGAAACCTGAGCGAGTAAATTCCGAAGCTCATACAGCCTGAGCGAGTAAATTCTGAAGCTCATACAGCCTGAGCGAGAAAATTCCGAAGCTCATAAAGCCTGAGCGAGAAAATTCCAAAGCTCGTAAAACCAATTCCGAAGCTCAGCCTGAGCGAGAAAAATTCCGAAGCTCATAAAACCTGAGCGAGAAAATTCCGAAGCTCATGAAACCTGAGCTAGAAAATTCCAAAGCTCAACCTGAATTATGTTCTCGCTCCGAGGGTCATAACACGTGACCGAGAAAATTTCGAAGGTCATAAAACCTGACCGAGAAAAATTCTGAAGGTCATCAAACATAACCGAGAAAATTCCGAAGGTCATAAGACCTGACCGAGAAAATTCCGAGGGTCATGAAACCTGACAGAGAACATTCTGAAGGTCATAAAATCTGACTGTAAAATTTCGAAGCTCATAGAACCTGAGCGAGCAAATTCCGAAGCTCATAAAACCTGAGCGAGAAAATTCCGAAGGCCATGAGACCCGATCGAGAAAATTTCAAAGCTCAACCTGAGCAAGGAAATTCCGAAGCTCATAAAACCCGAGCGAGAAATTCCAAAGCTCAACCAGAGCGAGCAAATTCTGAAGCTCATAAAACCCGAGCGAGAAAATTCCGAAGATCATCCAGAGCGAGCAAATTCCGAAGCTCATAAAACCTGAGCGAGAAAATTTCGAAGGCCATGAGACCTGATCGAGAAAATTCTGAAGCTCAACTTGAACGAGGAAATTCCGAAGCTCATAAAACCCGAACGAGAAATTCCGAAGCTCAACCAGAGGGAGCAAATTCCGAAGCTTATAAAACCTGAGCGAGGAAATTCCGAAGCTCATAAAACCTGAGCGAGAAATTCCGAAGCTCAACCAGAGCGAGCAAATTCTGAAGCTCATAAAACCTGAGTGAAATAAATTCCGAAGCTTATAAAACCTGAGCGAAAAAATTCCGAAGGCCATGAGACCTGATCGAGAAAATTCTAAAGCTCAACCTGAGCAAGGAAATTCCGAAGCTCAACCAGAGCAAGCAAATTCCGAAGCTCATAAAACCTGAGCGAAATAAATTCCGAAGCTCGACCAGAGCGAGCAAATTGCTGAAGCTCAAAAATTCCGAAGCTCAACCAGAGCGAGCAAAATCCGAAGCTCATAAAACCTGAGCGAAAAAATTCCGAAGCTCAACCAGAGCGAGCAAATTCCGAAGCTTATAAAACCTGAGCGAAAAATTTCGAAGCTCAACTAGAGCAAGCAAATTCCGAAGCTCATAAAACCTGAGCGAAAAAAATCCAAAAGAGTGAGCAAATTCCGAGGCTCATAAAACCTAAGCGAAAAAATTCCGAAGCTCAACCAGAGTACGCAAATTTTGAAGCTCAGCCAGAGCGAGCAAATTCCGAAGCTCATAAAACCTGAGCAAAATAAATTCCGAAGCTCATAAAACCTGAGCGAAATAAATTCCGAAGCTCAACCAGAGCGAGCAAATTCCGAAGCTCATAAACCTGAGCGAAAAAATTCCGAAGCTCAACCAGAGCGAGCAAATTCCAAAGATCATAAAACCTGAGCGAAAAAATTCCGAAGCTCAACCAGAGGGAGCAAATTCCGAAGCTCATAAAACCTGAGCGAAAAAATTCCGAAGCTCAGCCAGAGCGAGCAAATTCCGAAGCTCATGAAACTTGAGCGAGAAATTTCCGAAGGTCATAAAACCTGATGGAACGTGACAAAACTGATGAAGCGTCAATTTTATGTGTTCTTTCTCCTTTTGAAGGGTGCTTCGTTTTCATGTTCTTTCTCTTCAAATATCTTTTTCACGAGCCAAACATACGGTGGGCGCCAACTGTTGGGGATACGAATCCGCCAGACAGAGAAGAGAGAGACTGTGAGAATTCCGAAGGTAAAAATGAATGAGATGAAGAAATTACAATAAGAGAGCAAGTGAGGAGTGCTCAAGTGAGTCCCCTCCTCTTTGACCCCTTGGGTCCTTTATATAGAGGAGGAAGGGGTGGCAATTTGCCCCCAAGCCCTTGGTGGGTAAAATATTTACAATTTGACCATTGGACCCTTACATAAGGCCCATCAGCTACATGGGCTGGGTCATTCCCCCAACAACTATTGAATCGGCGACTTTTCATCACAGCGCAACGAAACGAACAGGCTGCCAATTCACCAAGATAACTAATAAACAATGTTGGCAATACAGTCAGATATCTGCTGCCCTAATGATACAAATGCATCTACGAATACTCGGATATTGCAGCTCAAGTCTGCTCTACAATTATAACTACACTGAGAGGTCATGACATTGGGGGCAGCTTAAGTCAATGGGGAAAAATCTGAGCTGAAATGCATCACACCTTGTCAAACCACAATTTGGGTTTTAAAGCCGCGAAACACAACATGAGTAACCTTTTGTATCACTTCTTACTGACTATCCCTAATGTGAATGTAAATTTCATAGTACATGATTATTGCATACAAAAATTGCACACTACACAAAAGTATTCCAGCAGCACAGACAACAATGTTCCATTGATGAAAAAAAGCAAAATAAAAGAAAACTAACCTTGCAGGCATTTTCCTAAATTTGCCAACAAAGAACATTTTAATCTAGCTGTGGGCATGACCTATAGCACTTACTAATGGCAGTCTTGGAAGCCTTCTGCTTCAATTGTATCTAAATAAGGGCCAACACAAATGTTAACTTGCGTGAATCTATGCAACTCGACAGAACCAATTCACCATTGCATATTACTCTCGTACAAAACATCTTACCTTAAAAATCATTTATACAAATCCAGAAGATAGCAAGTAGCACACACAAGTTAACCCAAACCAAGGCCTATCAGTTCAGTATAACATAACTGACAAATTCAGCTTTGTCTACATCATACATGTTGTGCAAGTGGCAACATACCTAAACTATTTCAAGAACTTTATGCCTCCCTAGTTGATTGCTAGGGTGCATTGGCATTTCACAGTTTCCAATAGTAAGAGGCAAGGTGCCTGCAGCCTGCTACTAAGTAGTTTCTGATTTTCTTTTTATTCAAAAAGTCTCTGATTTTCTCAAATAATGAAATAATGACAATTGAATCAAACTCTATATAGCCATTGAAATAAAGTATAGACAATCACACAATTATCTAAAACTGCCGCATTACCAGATACAGTAAAATGAATTAAGCTTGATTGCAGGTTCTAACTTCTAACACAGAGACTACAGCTGAACTATGCCCAGGTTTATAACACAGACTATGGCCAAAGTATTGCAGAAAAGGACCAGGTAACATCCATTGACCACAAAAGCAAAAAAGGGAAAACAAAATGATCTCAATGCTCACATGATTTAGCAAAAAAGGGAAACAAAATAATCTCAATGTTCTCAGATGATTTAGGCATTTGGCAGAAGATGGCAAAGATATCGTGCCAGCATAGATCGCTGTCACTTAGAGACTAAAATGATAATACATATGGCATTCATCAGGTCCTAGCTTAGCACAACTGTCATATAAAGATGGGTAACTAACAAACATCAAAACTAACTTTGTTGCGAACATAGATATATGATATATACACAGGCAGATAGCACAGCATAGGTTTGGAACAGCGCAGACAAATTGATGCTCATCTCAATTCTGTCAGTGGGCACCCTCCTCGGCGCTGTCTTCACTGTCGGAATCATAGAACCACTCCTCCCACAGCTTCCTGGAGAATTCCTCCGTGCGAGCCCTCCTAGCGATGTAATCATCGCTGACAGCAACGTAGCCCTTGGCCTCGTACTCACTCCGCACATAGTCATGGAACCGGACCCTCATGTTCTGATTCTCCTCGTGCTCGTCGGAAGCCTTGTCGATGTCATCCAGCGTCGTGGAGGGGTCGGCGATCATGGCCTTGTACGCTCAGTGTCTGCGAAGAGCGTGCGCTGCACCGGCATCCCCAGGATCAGCTCCGCCTCGAACGCGGCAGCTCCTTGTAGGCCATGATGTATTCCATGGATGTCATCCCTTCCCCCTCGTCCTCACTGTCAGTGGCATCAGCATCAGTATCAGAAGCAGAAGCAGCAGCAGCAGCCTCCTCCTTCTCTTCCTTCTCCTCTGCTTGATTGGCCTCCTCCACTTGCTTTTCCGCGTCCGCCTGCTTCGCCGCCGCCGCCGCCGCCGCCGCCGCCGCCGCGGTCAGCACAGACGGCTGCTGCGCCGCCTCCATGGCCTTCTGCGCCAGCGCCGCCATCGCAAACGCCCTCTCCACATTGTACGCCGTCGTCTCCTGGTCCGCCTTCCCCTCAGCGGAGCACCCCCCGAGCAGCCCGGTGGCGGCAGCGGCCGCCGCCGCCTTCAGGCTCTTGGTGGTGCCCCGCGGCATCGGAACCTCCTCGCCGGACGCCTCCACGCCGTAAATCTCAATCGACACGGACCCGGGCTCGCCTGATCTCGCCTTCGCCGAGGGATTTGGGGTTGGGTGCTCCGAACCCTAGCTTTCGATTTGGGGGGCAGGACGCGGCGGCGGCGCGTCTCGTCCAATGTAGACGAAGGTGAAGCTGGCGCGGGGGCGGCGGTGGGTGTGGCCAGTTGCGATTCGGAGTCCGGAGTGGGCGGCCTGGATCGTGTATTCGTGGCCCATGGTTGCGGACTTGCGGCCCAGCCCACTAAGCCCAGCGCGTGCTTCCTGGCTGGTTTCCTTTCACTGACGGATGGGCCTGCTCGTTGAGGCTCCATGCCTCCATTGCATTTCCAACGGTTGGATTGGAGCAGAGAGGCGACGGCGCCGACGCCGGTGCCGCCGTGCCGGCCGGGGGGCTGCGAGAGCGTGGGGTTCTCGGTGGGCAGGAAGCTTAGAGGGGAGACCGGGAGCGCGCGGCGTGGGCGAAGGCGTGGCGGATGGCTGCGCGGGCACGGCGGTCCGTGAGGCCTCGTCCACAGCACCGCCGCAAAACAGGTCGTGCGGTGATGGGGGAGATTCGAATGCTAATTCTACTCCGGCATTTCTTTACTTTTGCAGTATATATTAGTATGATATTACCTGTTCGTTCTCATCGTTCCTGTTAGTTGTGATCCGGTTAGTTACTGTAGTGACACGTGGATTTGGATTAGCCTTCAGAAGAATTGCCCCCTTTGGGTGGGATTTTCGCCCCTGTTTCATGTTTATAATCCTACAGCTTTATCTTGCTTTTGATGATTTAATTGTGCTGAAGCTTGGAGTAGCACGATTCCCCCAGCCTCCTAATTTCCTGCCTTCCCCCCACAATCTTTTGGGTCATGTGGTCTGATTTGTGGAAGTGTGTTTTTTGTTGTGGTGTCACCAGTGAGTTGTGAATGCTGTACCAATGCGTCCTTGCATTGCATTTTATCTGTTTGAGATAAATTCTTGGAGGCTGATTTTGGGCATTTGCTGGCACAAAATGTGTTTGGGAGATGTGAAAATGCTGTATCATGCAAACAATACTCCTGCAATCCTTTGTTTCTGGAGCGGAACTGGTAGTTCGATTTTTGTTTACTAGTGTAGTTCTAAAATGTGTCATGCTGTGGGACAACATTATCTTTATAGGACACAACTGCACCTATCCACTAAAGATTGATGTAGATGAGGGTCAAGGACAGCTTATGTGTGCTATGTGTAGAGAGATAGAATTAAGGGCAAACACTACCATACTTGGTTGGTGTCTCGGCAATGCCCCTTTTCACCAGTACTTTTACATAGTTAAGTAACTCATATCTGTCAATATGTAGGCACAGATCTACTAAGTTTTTGAGTTTGTGCCGAAGCAAAGGTGGAATTATGGGTGAAAGTTCTTCTTATAGTTTTTAGGCTTATAGTTTATTTACCATCTAATACCTTCTTGGGCATTGCTCGATCCGGTATGCATTTTGTGAGTGCCAAGACTTTTAAATACTTCTCAATTTATTTTTTTGTAATACAATTTGAGATATCTGAAGCTGTTGCATAGAGTATCTTATCGACAGTGATGCTGATCCAAATAGAGTAAACAGTTGTGGGATTACTCCATCCCATATTGCTACAGGATGACCATGTGTGTGTGTGTGTGTGTGTGTGTGTGTGTTTGCTGTTCTTTGAGCTTTGTTTTAGGTTTATCCTGGTAAATCTATATTGTTTTCACACAGTGGGTTCACTCTTCATATAGCTTTTCAGATAGTATTACAGTTTATTTGTGCCTATGACCTCAACATATTTGCTTTTAAACCTGCCATACCTGAACCCCGATATTGCTACAGGATGACCATGTGTGTGTGTGTGTGTGTGTGTGTGTGTGTGTGTGTGTGTGTGTGTTTGCTGTTCTTTGAGCTTTGTTTTACGTTTATCCTGGTAAATCTATATTGTTTTCACACAGTGGGTTCACTCTTCATATAGCTTTTCAGATAGTATTACAGTTTATTGGTGTCTATGACCTCAACATATTTGCTTTTAAACCTGCCATACCTGAACCTAGACACCTAGTCCAGCTTTGGTAGAGAAGCAGCTAAAGATGGCAACGGGCGTCACGCCCGCGGATACTGCAATCTCGTGCCCACGCCCGCGCGTCAAAACCCACGCCCGCACCCGCCACCCGCCACGGGCGACAGATAACGCCCGCGCCCTCCATCCGCGGGCATTTCATGCCCGCGGGCATGCCCGCGCCCGCCAGATGTAGTCATCAACAATACAGATAACAGATTACAGATTCAAAGACAACATATTGATACAGATTACAGATTCACAACAACAATGAAAATGGACCAATGGTTCACAATGATAACATTAAACACAAACTCAGTTCACACATTAATTGTTTTCACAATTCACACGCATGCAACAAACAAGATGCTCAGCAGCTCAGGCAGGGGCGGCGGCGCGGTAGAGGAAAGGAGGAGGCCGGGAGGGGCGGCCGGCGGCGGTAGGTCCGCAGGGGGTAGGGGCAGCGCTGCAGGCGCAACAGCCTCTGTTCCTGGCGGAGGCGCAGCGCGTCGGCCGTCGCTCGCTGCGGCGGCACGGCCTCGCGGTCGCGGCTCGCGGGAGGGCGGGAGCGGGACGGCGGCGCTCCTGCGCGAGTCGCGTTCGCGACTGGGAGGGGGGTGGCGGCGTGGTAGACAATGGGAGGGGGAAGACTGGAGGGTCGGATGGTGCAACCCTAAAATCGCTATATATACATGCTGATATGTGGGTCCCATTTGTCATAGCGGGTTTGGCGGGTGCGGATAGCAGTTTTGTTCGCCCGCGAATAAATATCCGTTGGGTACAGGTCTGCGCCCGCGCCCGCGCCCACGGGCAGGGAACGACGCCCGTATCCGCGCCCAACGGGTCTCGTGCCCGCGGGTTTTTCGTGCCCGTGCTAATGGATTCTCTACTGAAGGATAGTGCTTGGGAGGTTGATTGGAATATGGCTAGCTAAATAATCATGTGCTTGTCGCTTGGGACGAAACTTCAGTTATTAGGCCACCCTTTGTTGTTCAGTCGCCTACCTGAATTTTTTGGGCTTCATATTACAAAACATGACCTTATGAAAGAAGATCAAAAGCAAAAGGCAAATGTTATGCTTTATTTCTTTCCTGCTGAAGCTTTCTCTTGTTCATAAGTATCATATGTGTTTGAGTTCAGTACTCTGTCCATGATTACTGGACAACAAATTCTTGGCAGGGTGAATTTAGATTGGTTTCCTTTTTCTTTTCTCAAGCCTCTTTCCCTTGTCCCAAAAGGCCAAAACCCTGGAAGCTCAGTATATGAGATCCAGCCTGGGTGGGTTGCATACAATTTTTATTTGCTTAACGGGGCTGATCTGGAACATCTGTGTTACCAGCTCAATCAAATATCTTTTAAGTTATAACCTTTATTTTGTTTCTCTTATTATGTGACATTTGTTCTCTGGTAGTCTGGTTTGGCTCTTACCTTGCCTAAAGTTTATCAGATTATTGATGCCTTGTGCCAGATTGCAACGTAGTAAAGTGAACCATAATTCCTTTTGTAACCATCCTAAGGTAAGTCATGTTCTGACCAAAAGATTAATCTACTGCTCATGTTTGATGAAAATTGCATGTCCACCCTGTTTCTTTCCAGTCCCCACAACTGCTTAAATGGTGGCAATACATATTTCAGCATTTGGAAGTTTGTACATGGTCTTACTATTGTTATAATACTGTCATGGATTCACAATAGGTAAAAAAAAACTGCATAACCTTAAGTCATCCTGGTCTGCGTTATTGGAGTGTTCATTTGATCTAGGCAGAGAGACAGTTACTAGTAATCTTGTTGATCAAAGCTGGAATTTTCATCTGAAAAATGTTTGCACATATTTTGTGTTCCATGGTACATTGGAAAAGGAGATGACATGGCATTGTGGCTTCTTATTTTTATGCTGCCCATTTGCATACTTGATTTTATTTTGTAGGTAAATTTGAGTAAAGTGACAAGGTGCTTTTATCTTTTCTTATACTAGCTTGAAATAACACTGCTTGACCTTTTCTTTCTGCTCCTGTACTAAAATGTGTTCTTTTCCTATTCTCCAGTGGTAAAGACTTCCACATAATTCCACACACCACTTGTGATGCCCCTCTCTCTGGTTCTACATTGGAATGCTTGGAGACACTTATTGAGGTGAATAGCTTGTCCCTCTAGAGTTGTTGCTCACCCCCGAACTTTTCTTGCCAATTGGGCGAACAAATTTGATTATGTCATTCCTAAGATGAGCAACGTTGCATCATGTTTTGGAAGAGCTCTTCAAAATCCTGTATCATGTATTCCAAATTGCAGGGTGGAGGTGCGGTGCCGGTAGTCCTGTAATTCCATTAACAGAAGCTGCTGGTGAAGGCTTAGCTGAAACTGACTGCAATATGAGTTTGTTGGAAAAGGTTACCTGATGCTAATGAGTCTGATGAAGTGAGTAACCTTGCTATTTCTCATTTTCACTTGTTAGTTGATGGGCTGTATGTCTATTATACTTGCAAATTAGTCTTCCTGGGAACACATAGTGGCTGCCCTGTACAATTGCCTGTAGTTCCTTATGTTCGTTTGATATCTTTGTTATAGATTTGGAACATGTTAGTTGCTGCTGTTGTCTCTGACTGGGTACGTGGTGCTGCTCAATTGTGCTGTTCTGCTAGGTCTTGGGTGTTGCTCAGGGTCGGAGATAGGGGAATTTTGGATTTTGTGAGAATAGTGTCATACGTATTTTTACTAGTTCATGGAAAATAGTGGTGGTGATTCAGACTGCTTGGTTTTTCATATTAGATCTTGGTAGAATCGAACAATAGGTCGAAGAAGACAAGAATGTTGGCTGGCAGTTTAACTTGTTTTGCTGATTAATTGTGCTGCATAACGTCTAGCCAATGCTTGCTTTGCTATTAGAGTTTGTCCTAGGTCTCCCAAATTCCTCAATTCCAAATTACCAATGCATCCTGGCAGGATTTAGGTGCTTGAGAAATATTATTGGAACCTGGTTGTGCTCATCAACATGCTAACGCAAAAAAATGGTAAGATATGAGGAAATGCAATACCTGATTTGAACTTGGCTCTGAAAACCTGACTGACAAGCACCTAGGTATGTGATCCCGACTCTTTTTTTTTCTTCTTCTGTTCACTGTTTGCCAGGGTAGCAGTTTGTTATCTTACTAGAACACATGGCTCAGCAGTATTTTCTAAGATTAAATCACCTGTATACTTAGTTTGAGAAGGTTGGTTGTTGTTTATACACTTGCTTCCTGTTTCAGCTTTTCAGAGTGTATAGCACTCCGGATTGTGCCAATGATGATCAGCTTATCTGTATAATACTGAACTTTTCCATGAATAACCTTTGACGCTATATATTGTGGTAATGCAACTTCAAAATTTGCATGCAGTGTAGATGCAGCATGGTCACTGCTGCGCAGGTCCATAGTGGACCAGAATGGGCAAGGTAGGAGCACATCGTCAACATTCAATGGTGCGGGCCATCTGGGGCACGCCCAAACTGTTGGATCCTGCATTTCCCCATGAAACATGTCGACGGCTTGATGTAATGTAAAGAAAAACTGAAGCCTCTGGAGATATGCCAGTAACGCCTATTACCCAGTGACAGTACACGTACTGAACCTGAACCGTGGAAGTTCTCTTGTATCGGCCCATGAACTTGGGTTGCCTCGATCAGAGAGTCGGTGGGAGTCTGGACCATTTGATCCTGGTGGTAGCAGCGTTAAAAAAAAAAATGGGTGCAGGGTTTTGGGCTGTGAAACTGTAATAAGCTGAGAAACCGCCGTTTGTACCTTGATGGTGTTTATATATACATCTTCTTTGGTGATCATACATTGTGGGAGGTGATGCCTGCTGCTGGCATGTGCAATGCCCGGCTTGTTGATGTTTGCCTGCTTGTCGTGGCATTCCCTTGGTCTCTTCTCTTTACTGTTGCCGTAGGCCATGCCGGTTGAGCGGCGAAGTGCTGGGAAAACGCATCACGCGCAGTTTCTCAGTCTGCAGGCTCTGCAGTCTGGATCGCCGTGCCGGAACACCGAACAAACAACTAATTCCTTAATTGAATTAACTAACAGTGCTCCTGCTGTCTTCTGAAAAACAAATGCATTCAGGTTGGTCAGTCGTCAACCCATTCAGTTAGTCGGCCCTCGGCCGCAGAAGCAATGCCTCGGCCTGTAAACGTTGATTGGAAGGAGGGCCGACCGGCTACAGTTTTCAAGCGTCGGATGTGTCCAACGGCCGGCTCTGTGCTTTCGTCTTCGTCTTCATCAGGCATGCTTGACCAGAAGCCCTTTGCTTGATGCAGCCTGGGCACTAGCATACCAGTGAATAGTGATTCCGATTCGGGCGTGGCCTTCCACTTGTCTGGTTCTGAACTTCTGATCCGCGGATGCCCAGCTCTGCAGGCAGCAGAGCAGCCTGAAGGAGGGAGGGAGCATGGTGAGAAATGATTTTTTTAAAAAAAACATGGTCAGAAATACTTCTCAATTTGCTTAGAAAAAAAAAAACAAATACAGTACTACTCAACCTCACTGTCACGTTGGCTGGGCAGCGGACGAGCCAAACGCGGCCGCCTGCCTGCTAGGGGCGTCGACCTTGTGACGGCGCCGTGCTTGGTGCTTGCCGGTGGCCGCTTTGCTGGATTCTCGTCCGTACGCCATTGCCACGTGCTGACGTGCATGACTTGGTACGAACACCTGAAGGCTGAAGATGCCAAAAGAGCATCCAACCCAACAAAAGGGCGAGATGGCGGCTGCGTTTGACTTGTCCGCGGCGCGCCATGGCTGGCTGGCCCACAATCACGGGCCCACCTGACAGTGAAGTTGGGAGTGGGCGGATCAGCATATCAGATCAGCAGACAACTGAAGCCAAGTTTTTTTGAGCCAAGTTCAGCAAAATGCCCGAACTAGAATCACTAGTAGTGTAGTATTACCAGTTTGTGCGTCTTGAGTCTTGACAGAGGCCTGAAGAAATGCAGTTGCAGTAATCTCGATGGTCAGCGGATGACTTTTCGTTGCGTTTCTCCAAATCACTGTCGCCTCGTGCAATGCAGTCATTGGGATCCCGATCCGAGAATTAAGTGGCTTTCTATGTAATGGAAGCCATCCGGTGCCATTTTTCTTTTGCAAAAATCCGGAAATGAATTGGTAGAGGTTCACAGAGTTCATGTGTGCTTTAGGGCAATGCTGTTTCTTTAGAGGCTCATGATTAACACCCCCTGCTGCTTAACAGCAATACGGGCATACGGCAATTCCACTCGCATCTCGCTCGCTTGAAACGACGACTCTTGCTTGCATTGGGCAGCATCGTCGTCCTCGTGGTCTGACGCGGCGCAGTCAGCATCTCCCTCTGTTCATTTTCAGGTTCAGACGTTCAGTGTTCTTCAGGTTCAGGTGCGGCATCGTCTGACTCCCGATCCGACCGCCTCAAGCGTGGACGTGCTCTGGTTCCGCACAGGTGACGTCGATCGGGCAGGGTGAAACGAGTCCTGAGTTGCAGCACGAACCATGACAGATAGCAGTAACCAGGGGGAGTTTTGTTCCGTAGTGTTACGACGATGCACATGTAATTGCAGAGCTCATAAGTCATGCCTACCTATAACACAAAGTGCACTTTGGCACTGGCAGCAAAATGACTAACATACATATGTATAGTAGGAAAACATGCTCTTCATATTTTTTTTTCATTGAGTTTTCCTACGAGCCACGGGTCCACCTGAACGGATCACGTCCGTTAAGGTTCAACCAACGCTCCAAGACCAGGCCTCACTCGTTTGGCTGGCTCGGCCAACGGCTACCTCTCCTCTCCTGTCCTCCCCCCTCGAGGCCGACGCCCGCTACTCAAGCCTCCGCCACCACCCCCAATGCCGCGCGCGCGCGTAGGCCTCGACCGCTCGACGCCGCCGCCTGCGCGTCGTCCACAACGCCACGCTCCAGAGCTACAACATCCAGGCCGCTGCGCTCCCTCCCGCGGCATGGCATGCCGTCCCAGCCACCTCACGCCGCGCGCCTGATAGCCGCCACCGGCCTGCCTGCGCTCGCGCCTCGGATCTCGTTCTCGTCCGTTGGCCCCGAGAGTGCTTCCACGGGTGGAGGCTCCGCGTTCCCGCATCCTGGCCGGCGGCGGCGCTTGTGGTGTGGTGATCGAGATGCGCGCTGAAGCCGCTGACATGGGCGCCGCGTGTAGGGTGTTCGACGGAATGTCGCGCCCGCACGCCACGGTGTGGAACATGGTGATCGGCGTGTAAGCACGCGTGGAGCTACTGTCCGAGGTCATGGAGGTGTTTGAGGGATGAGGTTCTGGTTCACGGAGGAGGGCTATGTCAGAGGCTGTGGAGAGCTAGGACAAGTGGAAAATGCACGGTAGGCATTGATCCAGATGCGGTTACATTCTTTGAGATCTTGCCTGTGATCTCTTTAATTCCATATTTCCATCACACAAGACGGGGATGGAAGCACATGGTCAGATTGTCGAGGTGGGAATGGACTCATATAAGTGCATGAGAGAGGAGCGGTATGGTCTGGTGCCAAATATCGAGTTTCACGTGTCGTCGGTATGCTCTGTCGTACTGGTGGTTGGCTGATGCATATCATATTATCACCTGATCGCGGGGTTGTCACTCACTCTATACACGTACGTAAGAGCTCCTCTATTGTGGTGGCCATTGTTGACTGTTTTCCATTCATGGGAAAATTTGGTGATTGTAGAAGCAACAATAGGCATAGCTTGTTCTTGGGTCCAGAAAACAGAGCTAACTACAAGTTGATATTCATGTTTCACTTGAGAGACAGGATGGTGCAGATGATGTCTTGATGTTGTTGTCGTTGATGTCAAGTGAACTGGACTCGAGGTTAGAGGTGACGTGGTTGCGTGGAATGCTATGATTAAAGGC
The DNA here is from genome assembly GCA_015476505.1 of Urochloa ruziziensis. Classification (NCBI taxonomy): domain Eukaryota; kingdom Viridiplantae; phylum Streptophyta; class Magnoliopsida; order Poales; family Poaceae; genus Urochloa; species Urochloa ruziziensis. Next base: position 57,209,556 of record CM027120.1, read on the forward strand.
TGTGGTCTGTGGAGAGCTGGGACAAGAGGAAAAGGCAATTGAATTTGCACTTTTGCAATAGAAATGCAGAGAGCAGGTGTTGAGCTGGATGTGGTTATGTTCTTGGAGATCTTACACATGGTCTCTTTGATCCGGTCACTGAAGACGAGGATCACGAAGCACAGCTTAGATTGTCAAAAAGGGTTTCCAGATAGAACGGACAATTGGTAATTAACATATTTGCATGTATGGGCGATGTGGTAGTCTTAGTGTTCCAGTTGAAACCTTCGCTGGGATTATGGACATTAAAAAGGACATGGGTGCGGTCTCTTGGACTTCTATGATGCAGGTATGTGCATGGAATGGACTTGGTGCAGAAGTTGTTAAACTTACTGAACTGTTGGGTTGATGATAAAAAAACATAAGTACAACCGAACCACTACACCACTACTTGCCGTGTGCTCCCACAGACACTCGGCAAACAGTTTTTAAAATAATAAAAAAAAGAAAAACAGCTGCGGGCCCAAGTCGTGGGCCCCGCCGCTGTGCTGGCCACCTGCACGCTGTCCGCGCCGCTCCGGCCACCTGCCCACGTCCGGAAGCGCCTGGCAGCGCCGCCCTCCGACCTCATCGGTCGCGCCGCCCGTTGGCCGCGCCTGGCCGCGCCGTCGCCCGGCCGCGCAGCCCGCCGTCGGCCGTCCGCGCCGCCCGCCAGTGGAGGCCGTGCTACTGGTGCCGGCCGCGCCGCCGGTGCCGCACGAGGAGGGAGGGAGCGCGCGACCTGGATCTCGGCGCCGAGGAGGGAGGGGAGAGCGGCGCCGAATCTCCGCCGCCGCGCCGCCGGGAGAGGGAGGGGCGGCAGCACCGGATCTCCGCCGCCGTGCCGCAGGAAGAGGAGGGAGGACTGCCGCGCCGGATCTCCTCCGCCGCGCCGCCAGGAGTGGAGGGAGGGGCGGCGCCGCTGGATCTCCGCCGCCACGCCGCCTGGAGAGGAGGGAGGGGCGGCGGCGCCGGATCTCCGCCGCCGCGCCGCAAGGAGAGGAGGGAGGGGCGGCCGCGCCGCCGAGAGAGGAGGACGACGCCGAGAGAGGAGGAGGAGGGAGGCGAGGCCTCTCCGCCGCCGCGCCGGCGCATCGCCAGGAGATGAGGAGGGAGGTCGGGGTGAGGAGGAGGAGAGGGGAGGCTGGGGTGAGAAGGAGGAGCGAGCTGAGGGAGGTCGGAGGAGAGAGGAGGCTGGGGAGAGGGGATAAGGCTGGGGCCGGGGGCGGGCGTGGGTGGGTGGAGAGGCGTGAGATTGTTTGCCATGTGTCGTCTTGAGGACACACGGTAAACTTGTTTGTTGTGTGCCGCACCAGGAGCACACGGCAAACATTTTCAGCCTAAGCAAAAAAAAATTAAAAAATACCAAACGGATTCAAAAAATAACCAAATTTTGGCATGAACCTGTCTAAGGTGTCTGTAAACTATAAAAAATGAGTTTTGTTAGAAAACAAAATTTCAATTGTCACGTTGCTTCAAAATCACAACATCTCTTTCACAACTCTTAGGATCTTTCCCGAGAAGCTTCGGTTTGTAAAGAGGCAATGCGTCAACTTGCTAGAAACCTTCTACATTTTTTACCATAGCCTCTACGTATGAAAACATGTCATCACGCCAAAATTTATAATTTTTTGACCTTTTTTGTATTTTATAAAATTTTTAAACGAACCGAGCCCAAATTCGGGCACACGGTAAGCAAGCAATATATTCAAAATTTGATTCCATCTAATGGACATGGCATCATATTAGTCTTAAGAATCCGAATAACATTTTTCCGAATATTACATTACATTATTCGAAACACTTACAGTTCAAATTTGTCGTATCGGCAAAATTGAAAATAATGATATAAAATGATTAAATATAGCAAACAGACCGAAAAACATGCACAAAACTAACATGGAATAATACATGGACAAAGAAGTTAGCAAAAAAATTTTGGAGGCCAAAATTCAAATTTTTTGCAGCATGTTTGCCGTGTGCCTGCCTGTGGCACACGGCAAACAGGCCACGTTGCCGTGTGCCACGTGGCAGGCACACGGCAAACAGGCTTGTTTGCCGTGTGCCCGCGAGGTGGCACACGGCAAAGCCGTGGGCACACGGCAAACACAGGATTTCCCGTAGTGATACTTCACGTGTTGTTGATATGATCTGTCAAAGTAGACACCTTCCTGATGCATATCACCTTATTCAGAGTTCTCAGTGAACCTGCAAACACCCCTATACTGTGGGGGCCATTGCTAAGTGGCTCTGGTTCACCGGAAAATTCAGTGATTGAAGAAAGAAGCTGTTCATCTCTTGTCCGTGGATTCAGAAAACAAAGCTAAATATAACATGCTTGCTGGTTATGTTTCACTTGGGAGAACTAGCAATGCCGATGATGTACTGATACTGTTGATGTCATGAAAACTGAACTTGAGGCTTAGGCTGTACATGCTAGAAGGTATGATACATGTGTTAAATCCATAAATTGGAATTAAGATTTGAAGTTCAGTTGGAGTTTCATGTATCGTATAAACACCTCCTTGTTAGTATTAGGCCAGTCTCAGTGGGAGTTTCATCAGCATTAAATAGGCTGCCATGTCAGCATTTTTGATGATGTGGCAGTGTATTAATGAAGAGAGATGTGAAATGAGTTTCATCCTCATGAAACTCTCTCTACACGGTACTCTAGACAGCTTGTGTCTTGCATGTTGTCTTGGGAACAACACGAGATGAAACTTTGCATTGAGGGAGGGTGTTTCATCATAGTTTCAAACTTCTCTTAGATGATGTGTCACTCTAGATAAGTGTGTCGATGAAACCCCCACTGAGACTGGCAGAATAAGTTGCCGTCCATCGTCGCGAGAGCTCGCGGCCGCGGCCCGCCCAGCTGCCCGCTGTCGTTGTTGTTCGTGGCGCCGCACGATGTCGATTGTGTGCCACAGTCTGCGCGTGGCGTGCGTATGTGTAGATTGAAAATCAAACGGTCGCAATACGGCAACAGGCAAGGCAGCGAGCCCCCTGGATACAGCATCTCTAAAATACTAATTAAATTTGACTAACTATTTCTTGATTTCCGCTATTATCTAAAATAAAACGTCATTCAAAAAGATTTCCGCTATTATCTAAAATAAAACGTCATTCAAAATGGTGATGTGATCCGATAGACTCTGAATCTTTCCAATCGATATGGCTAGCTGCACTGGCTAGCTAAATATAGAGCTAGCCAAATATAGAGAGTCTGAAGCCAGAAATAGTTAAAGAGATAAAATAGAAAAGAAAATGAAACCTTTTTTCATCTAAAGTAGCTATATTTACATAACCAAATTAATTGAGCTAATCTGTCGGAGAATCGTCGAGTCTGTCTTCCGTCTCCTACTCTCGCGTGCGTAGGCGGTAGCCCTTAGGGCAGTCCCAACCCTCCAACTAGGATAGTTTTCATAGCATTAATTAGATTGCCACGTAGGACTTTTAGCTTATGTGGCACCGTATTAAATAAGAAAGAGAGCAGAGAGAGGAAGAAACTTGGTCTTACATGAGACCCAATGTCTACACGAGAACCTATGCACTAGACACTATTAAACTACCCTTAGGGTGCAGGCTTGGGGCTTGGGCTGTAGCTGTCTGCTGACATGGGCCGCCGCCTCCTCGGCGGCCATCGCAACTTGCTGGTTTTCTGATTCAATACATCCATATGATATTAATTCTAACGCGATGAAAAAACAAATTTTTCATTGATACTTAGAATCAATAAAAAATATTTTTATAGAGGCGTCCATACCGCCCCAATCTGACTAGTTTTTCTTTGTTTTATATATACAGATAACACTGTGTGATCACAATTTTTTAGGTGAAAATAGTCTACCACATTTTACAGGTAAATGTTTTTATATGTTTTTTAAATACATACGAGTTCATGACCGACAAAGCGTTCAGTCACGGCCACACAGCGCAGATAGGTCCTAGGCTGAAAAATTCGGACTCCACGAATTGATAGGTGATGGAGACTAGATATCTTCTTTTAACACCACAGGCCCTGTTCACATGTTTCGCGAAATTTTTTTCGAGTATGTTCCTTCACATGCATGGCATATTAAATGTAGTCGAAAAAAATAACCCATTATATGGATGGAGTGTACTTCGCGAGACGAATCTAATGAGCCTAGTTAGGTCGTGATTAGACAATAAATTGCTACAGTAAACATGTGCTAATGACGGATTAATTAGACTCATTAGGTTCGCCTTGCGATTTACTGACAGAATCTGTAATTAGTTTTGTAATTAGTCTATATTTAATACTTCAAATGTGTGCCCGACATACTCGAAAAAAATTTCGCGAAACATCTAAACAGGGCCATGAAAAACTCACAATCAGCATTGATTTGTACAGATTTAACAACAAACCGGCTGTGAAAGGGGGCATCACAGCCGGTTTGTAAGAAATACCGGCTGTGATGTGCCCGGCGACTATCACAGCCGGTTTCTAACAAAAACCGGTTGTGATAGGGGTCATCACAGCCGGTTTTGACGTATGCTTGCCCCACCTAACTAAAAACCGGCTGTGATGCCCTATCACAACCGGTTTTGCCAAAACCGGTTGTGATAGTGGCAAAACCGGTTGTGATAGCCCGTTTGAGAAAGTGGTTTGTGTAGTAGTGCACGGCAAAGCCCCGATCTGGCACACGGTAAAGAGCGACACACGGCAAAGTTTTGATCCCGAAAAAACGCAAAATAAAATAGCAAAACATTTTATTTTAATGGGGTTCGAACCCACGCCCTCCCCTTCGCGCGTAGCCACCTCTACCACTGCACCACTCGAGTCTTTGTGTCCATATCCCATTTTTATTCCCCTCATATTAAACTTTTTCGAGTGTAAATTGTATATTTGAGGCCCTAAATGACTTCAAATAAAAAAGTTGTGAGCTACAAAGTTTCATAACTTTTCAAGATCTACAACTTTCGTTTTGGTCAAAAGTTCATCCGAGGTCGTTTATAGAATTTGAATTTCAAAATCTACAACTTTGTCGTGTGCCCAGATCCAAGGCACACGACAAACATTTTTTTTTAATTTTTCGGATTTCAAAATTGTTTGCCGTGTGTCCTGGATCTGGGCACACGGCAAAGAGTTGTTTGCCGTGTGCCGCCCCTGGGGCGCACGGCAAACATTTTCTGCCTAAACAAAAAAATTAAAAATATCAAACGGATTCAAAAAATAACCAAATTTGGGCATGAACCTGTCTAAGGTGTATGTAGACTATACAAAATGAGTTTTGTTGTAAAACAAAATTTCAATTGTCACGTTGCTTCAAATCACAACATCTCCTTCATAACTCCTTAGCATCTTCTCCCGAGAAGCTTCGGTTTGTAAAGAGGCAATTCGTCAACTTGCTTGAAACCTTCTACATTTTTTACCATAGTCTCTACGTATGAAAACATGACATCACGCCAAAATTTATATTTTTTTGACCTTTTTTGTATTTTATAAAATTTTTAAACGAACCGAGCCCAAATTCGAGCACACGGTAAGGGAGCAATATATTCAAAATTTGATTCCATCTAATGGACATGGCATCATATTAGTTTTAGGAACCCAAATAACATTTTTCCAAACATTACACTACATTATTCGAAACACTTACAGTTCAAATTTACCGTATCGGCAAAATTAAAAATAATGATATAAAATGATTAAATATAGAAAACAGACTGGAAAACATGCACAAAACTAACATAGAATAATACATGGACAAACAAGTTAGCATAAAAATTTTGGAGGCAAAATTCAAATTTTTTGCAGCCTGTTTGCCGTGTGCCGGCCTGTGGCACACGGCAAACAGACCGCTTTGCCGTGTGCCAGGACTGTTTGCCGTGTGCCTGTCTCGGACCACCGTGTGCCACGACTTTGCCATGTGCCACGTGGGCAGGCACACGGCAAACACGCTTGTTTGCCGTGTGCCCGCGAAGTGGCACACGCCAAACACGGGATTTCTCAGTAGTGAATACAGATCAACTTCATAAATTCATATAAAGATGTACACATTTCTTCAAATATTTTAACAAAGACATTTATTTCATAGTATTATGACACAAGGTAATCGTGCCACATAGTGCATGGTCAAAATCGTGGCCCAGACACTACATGGCCATTGTGTCGTACCAGCACTGACACTATACATCGTATTAGTGTCGTGCATCGTGGACCATTTGGACATTTCAAGGGAGCGAGGAGAGACGCGAGTGGAATTGCCGTATCCCCGTATTGCTGTTCAGCAGCAGGGGTGTTAATCATGAGCCTCTAAAGAAACATTGCCCTAAAAGCATACATGAACTGTGTGAACCTCTACTAATTCATATTCGGATATTGCAAAAGAAAAATGACACTGAATGGTTTCCCATTTACAGAAAGCCACCTAATTCTTGGATCGGGATCCGAATGATTGCATTGCACGAACGCTATGAAAAACCATCCGCTGATGGCTCACTGGTTCATTCTTCCGATCAAAAAGATAAATGGCACCCCAGCTTCCTCTTGTTCTTTCGGCGGGCATCACAATGACCATCGAGATTACTGAACTGCATTTCTTCAGGCCTTTGTCAAGAACCACAAACTGGTACTCCACTTGTTCGGGCAATTTGCTGAACTTGGCTCCACTGGCTGCACGCATCCCTCCCAACCTCACTGTCAGGTGGGCCCAAGATGGTGGGCCAGCCAGTCTTGGCGCAGCGTGGACAAGCCAAACGCGGCCGCCTGCCTGCTGGCGTGTCATCGACCTTGTGCCGTGGCCCCTGGGAGTTGTGACGGCCCTATGCTGGCTGCTGGCGTGGCGCGTTGCTGGATTGGATGCTTCTTTGCCACCAAGGGTCGGTGACAGTTGGTATCAGCTTGCTTTTGTTTCGTGCCCATGGGGAAACTCGCAATCTGTTTAGCGGCCGGACTTTTGGCGGGAGCAAAGGATTGGTTGGAGCGTCATCGCCAAGAAGCAGCGGCGCTGCGGCTTCAAGCACAAATGTGCGGCTTCGTGGCAAGATTAAAGGTCCGGGGTGTGCTGCCTAAAGCCACCGACGCCTGCCCGTGCGAAGCCACCGTCCGGTCAGGAGGATCAGTACGTCGTTGGCTTGTCCGCCGGTTCGTCATCTGCTCGAGATCTGCTGCGACTGGAGTCCCTGCAGCTTGCGACCTCAGCATCGGCCTACACTACTTCCTCAATTCGCTGCAGAAGGGGGCACACACTCCGGCGTGGAGTGCAATGGACGTGGGCCTAGAGTGCGTTTCTCAGCATGGGCTGCTAAGCTGCTGCTTCTCAAAGACTTTGCCCCATGTGCAGTCAATTACAGGGCTGCGGTCGACATCTAATACGACTCGCCAACCATCACCCGAAGACCCACGACCCACTTTTTCGGCCCAACATCAATTCAGCCCACTAAACTCGTCATCTACCTCCCGACGTTCTTCGTCGACGCCTCCAACTTGAGCAACCGTCCTCTTCCTCGACCTCCGACAACGGCCTCCTCCACCTTCCCGGGAGGAGGCTGCCGCACCGCCCGCCCACCGTCTGCCGCCGCCCTCTATCCCGCCCTTCCTAATCCGGCGTTCCTCGTCGCCCCCGCCGCCAGTCAAACCACCACCTCCACTGGTCCTACCTCCACCCCCACCACCTTCTCTACACCTGCCGGCCATTGGAGGCCCCACCAAGCTCCTACCCCCAGAAACCCCGAAACCTAAAGCTCTGCCGCCTCCACCGCCACCCGCGGCCGGCGGCGACCTTGCCGCCGGCCGCCCTGCCCACCCCCCACCCGCGCGTAGCCCTGTGATGATGACGAGCAGCGGCGGTGGCGCAAGCTCGTGGGAGTGAGCCAGAGGAGGAAGACGACCTGGTGTTGGGCCGGTTTTGCGCGCTGGGCTGAAAATGATGATGTTGTCCGCCGTTAGTTGCTTCAGGCGACGGTTGGTTTGGCGTCGCTTCGACGCCGATGATTTACCGAGTTACGTGCTGGTGGGCCTTGGGCAGCTATTTTTTTTTCTTCCCGTGGAGAGAGGAAGGCTTCAGGTGCTCACGGTGAAGCAGATCCAGATTCTTTGCTATTTATTTTTTATCCCAATCAAATAAAATAAAGCCGAGATGTAAGAGGCTTCTGTTCGCGTGGTCTAGCTCAGGAGATGGGTATGTATAGAGTCTTATCCCCATGCTGCAGCTCAAGGACGAGCTACTTAAAAAGGGGGAGTAATGTCATAGGCAGTAGAGGCCTTATGAGCCGGATAAGTAGTAGGAATGGCCCGTTAGGGTTAGGTTAGAGCTTAAGTATCTTACTTAGAGATTAACTAATTCTCTTTATATAAGGAGAGAAGATGTATCATTCAAGGTCAAGCAAGAAGAATATCAATCTAGTATAGTTGGCCTCTTCTATCCCAACCCTTGTAGTCTGGTTGTCGCCATTAGCGAGGCCGGGCTGCTTGGGTATAGGGTTATCCAGATCGTGTATGTGACAATTTCTAAAAAGACAGGAGGAAGCCATCCAGGTATGTCGCGCTCCCCCCGTCCGCTGCCCCCGCCGCCGCCGCCGCCGCCGCCTCCTCCTCCTCCTCCGCCGGTCCACCCAGCCGGTGCTGCTCAGCCCACGCTCCTACGACGCCCCTCCGCTGGCACACGCAGCGCCGGGTCCAGCATGGGCCCCACGCCGGCGGATCTGGGCTGCTTTGCTTCTCCACCGCCGCCTCCAAGATTCGGCTTTCCCGTCATCGATCTGGTTGAATCAGTGCCAGAGACGCCACCTGCTCAGCAAGGAAGCCACGCCATCCCCTGTCTCCTACGCGGACGCCGTGCGACGTCGCGCCCCCGCATTCACTCCGGCAGCATTCACTGCGAGAAGCGCACCACCAACGGCCGGGCAATGGCAGCTGGCCGGCCTTTGCTGCGGAGGTCCCGAGCTACTCCGCCTGGCGCAGGGGTCACCGCCAGGAGGGCCAGCCTCCCCGTCGCGGCAAAGGCGAGGTTCCACAGTACCGCTACCGACAGATCGAGCTGTCGCCGGAGCTGTCGACAGAGGGGCGCTGCTTCATCTGTCTTGCAACCTCCCACCGAGCCAGAGAATGCAGAGACCCGGTGAGGTGCTTCAAGTGTGGGCGTTCTAGGCACGTTGCTGCCAACTGCGACCGGCTGCCGTCCCCACCACCGCGTGCAACCCATCGCCCAACTGCTCCACCACCTCCGTGTCGTCGGCCCATTGACCTACCCCCACCGCCGCGTCCTTCTCCGAGCGAAATCCCGAAGAAGATGTGGCTCACCTTCACACACCGCTCCAAGAATGAGATCCCCAACGTCTCTGTTTCAGAGACACCTCCTCAACACTTTCAGCAGGGAAGCAGATACTGTGTGTTTGTGCATCTTGAATGGATTTATGATTACACTACTGTCTCTGCTACTGTCTTTACCTCGGGACATAAACTGCCTGAACCAGAGAAGAGGAAGCTCACCTGGCACAGAGGAACGGTGGACGGCGGCCAACCTTTGGTCTCGGCGTTCCCCCCCTTCAACGTGCCACTTCCATATCATGAGAGGCGGCAGGACCGGGATGTGCCCGCCGGCCAGGTGGCCGCTCTGCTTGGGCACCGGCCCAGGAGGACCATGGCTCTCGAGATGGCCGCTTGGGCAAGGACGTGTCCAAGGACGACAGGCGCGATAGTTGGCTCTCAAGGGAGATTTACCGGCATCAACGAAAGAGCAAGCCCCGACTGTGGAGATAGTTGAGGCGGCACTGCACCGCCTTGAAGTTGCAGCACGCCAGGGCCACGATGAGCCTGCCGACAATGGGCTGCCTACTCCACTGATGGGAGCAGACATCGCTCCTGTGGAAGATACGAGACCACAACCACAGGAGGACCTGTCCATTGTGGTGTCACTGATTGGCAATCGGCCAGAACGTCACTTCGTTTATGCAACTCTTTCAGATTGGTATGCTCAAGACATTTGCTTCTTGGCTGCTTGAGAACTGCCCCAGGTGTTTGCGCCCACCTAACTTGTGAGAATCCTTTGTCCCCAAATGATAACACCTAATATTGATGTGGTTTGCTGGAACGTGCGTGGACTAAACAAAGCATCACGATGCCTAACCGTACACGAGATGCTGGCTGCAACGAGTTGTCAGTTGGCATGTCTTCAAGAGACTAAACTGTCAAATATTGATGCGGCGCTAGCAGGTTTTCTCGGAGGACATCGACTGCGCACTTTTGCTTACAAGCCAGCAGCAGGAACCAAGGGTGGTATCCTACTGCTCTGGAACGATGCAACACTCGACGTGCAAGACATTGTCATTAGACGTTTCTCCATCACGGCAACGGTGACACTACGAGACTGCCTCTCCACCTTCCTCCTAACAACAGTTTATGGGCCTTCCCGAGACAACCAGAAGAGTGATTTCCTACGTGAGCTAAGAAGAATACAACCTGATGATGATCAAAATTGGCTAGTGTTGGGTGACTTCAACCTCATCTACCGGGCTAGAGATAAGAACAACACAAACCTGAACCTACGCCGTATGCAACAATTTCGAGCAACTTTGACTCGTTGCCAGCTTAGGGAAATACATTTACAAAACCGAAAGTACACCTGGAGCAACGAGAGACGGCGACCGACTCTGGTCCGCCTCGACAGGGTATTTTGCAATGAAGGATGGGACCTTGAATTCGGGCAACATGGCCTCCAAGCTCTCTCGACTGCCCAGTCTGATCATTGCCCGCTATTGCTATCTAATATGACAGGACCACGACGGCCACGACCATTTCGCTTTGAGAATTTTTGGGTCAAATTACCAGGCTTCAGGGAGGAGGTCCAGCGTGTGTGTAGCCTACCCACGCCGTACACACAGCCCTTTCGCATTCTGCGCCACAAACTGCTGAAAACAGCGCGACACTTGCGAAAATGGAGCCGCAACTTAGTATCTGAAACAAAACAGCAACTTCACATGGCAATGGATGTCGTTCATCAATTAGACATCGCCCAAGAAACACGCAAGCTCACTAATGCAGAGTTCCATTTGAGAAGAGGGCTCAAGCGGAGGATAATGGGCCTTGCAGTCATTGAGAGAGCACGTAAGCGGCAGGCATCGCGCATAGTCAATCTTCGAGAGGGTGATGCGAACACGAAATTTTTTCATTTAAAAGCAAATGGCCGCCGAAGGAAGAACCACATCCAGAGATTACAAAAGGATGGTGGTTGGGCGGCCACACATGAAGAGAAGGCAACAGTAATCCAGAATCACTTCGAGGCAGCCATGGGTCGGCCACCACCGCAACAACGAGACTTCAACTGGGACAACCTAAATTTGCAAAAATTCAACTTACAATCCTTGGTGGAACCGTTCACGGAGAAAGAAATACATGAGGCACTCTTGCAGACATCACCAGATAAAGCCCCAGGACCAGACGGCTTCACTGGGGCCTTCTTCCGATCATGTTGGGCGATCATTAAAGGAGACCTGATGGCGACCATGAATTCAGTCCATGCAGCAAGATGCATCAACTTAGACCTCCTGAACTCAGCCAATATAATACTGATACCCAAAAAAGAAGGTGCGGAGCATATCACGGACTACAGGCCCATAAGCTTGATCCACAGTGTGGCAAAGCTGTTAACTAAAGTTTTGGCCCTCAGATTAGCCCCGGTAATGAAAGAGATCATCTCCAAGAGTCAAGTGCCTTCATCCGAGGACGCTCTATACACGACAATTACCAATATGTAAGAAGCTCTGCGAGACGCTTCCACCGCAACAGAACGTCGATGCTGCTCATAAAACTTGACATTTCTAAGGCCTTCGATTCAGTCCGATGGGACTATTTGCTCTCCCTACTCCAGCACATTGGCTTCCCGGCGAAATGGCGAGACTGGATTGCAGCCATTCTTTCTACGTCCTCTTCACAGGTCCTCCTAAATGGTATCCCAGGGCAACATATTAAACATGGAAGAGGCCTCCGTCAAGGCGACCCACTATCCCCCCTGCTGTTCATCTTGGCCATTGACCCACTACAACGCCTCTTGAACCTGGCGACTGAAGCAGGCATCCTCAGTAAAGTGGGGAGGAATAGAACAAGGTTACGCACGTCAATGTATGCTGATGATGCGGTTATTTTCCTTAGGCCAGTAAAAGAGGAGGTGGCTGCGCTAAATCGTCTCTTGCAACTCTTTGGTGAGGTCACTGGGTTGCGCACCAACATATACAAATCTTCAGTGGCTCCAATTCGGTGTGAGAATTTAGACCTTGATGATATACTATTTGATTTTCCGGCACAGCGGGCATCCTTCCCGATTAAGTACCTTGGCTTACCACTAGCCATCCGACGAATGCGACGCGTTGACTTCCAACCTTTGCTTGACAAAGCAGCAGGAAGCTTGACTGGTTGGGGCGGGCGCAATATCACTCAAGCTGGACGGGTAACACTAACCAAAACAGTGTTGTCTTCACAACCCGTGTTCCTTCTAACGTCTCTTGATGCGCCCAAGGAAGTGTTGGAGGACCTCGATAAATTCAGGAAACGTTTTCTTTGGGCAGGGGGCGAAGCGCTAACGGGAGGAAAGTGCAAGGTGAATTGGCCGACGGTGAATAGGCCAAAGGATTTAGGAGGGTTGGGTGTCATGGACTTGGATAAATTCGCAAGGGCATTACGAATCAGGTGGCTGTGGCAGGAATGGGTGGAACCAACCAAACCTTGGGTAGGCCTGGGAACGCCATGCAATGACAAGGATAAGCTCCTCTTCGCAGCAACAACAACAATCCAAATTGGAAATGGGGCCAAAGCTTTATTCTGGCACTCGGCCTGGATTCAGGGGAGGAGGCCTAAAGATATCGCCCCTGCAGTGTTCAACATCTCCAAGCGAAAGAACAGGACCGTGCAGGAAGCCTTAACAAATGACAATTGGGTGCATGACATCAACCTGGCAGGACAGCTCTCGGTTGCACATATTCAACAATTCGTCCACCTATGGGGCCTCGTATCCACAGTACCAACCATGCCAAATACGGATGACACCATCTCCTGGAAGATGACCCAATCTGGATTGTACACCGCATCATCGGCCTACCGTGCGCAGTTCATCGCCCATACAGGACGAAATCCGGTGCCACTGATTTGGAAACCGTGGGCGCCCCCAAAATGTAAATTCTTTGCTTGGCTTATCTTGCGCAACCGAGTTTGGACCTCTGACAGGCTAGCGACCAGGGGATGGCCGAGGAATGCTTGCTGCCCACTTTGCCGACGAGGCCAAGAGACAGCCCACCACCTACTCGCTGGCTGCCGCTACTCGAGACGCATCTGGGAGATGATCGCGACTGGACACACTACCCGCAAATTAAACCGACCCACTGGGAACCAAGTGACAGTGTGGCCGCATGGTGGTTGATGTTGGGAACAAGAACGGGAGTGCCGCGAAGTGGACTTCGCTCACTTATCCTATTAGTGGTATGGGAAATTTGGAAGGAGCGTAATGCACGAACATTCCAGAGCAAGGAACAATCAACGATTTCTTTACTACTCAAAATCAAGGAGGAAGCCCGAGCATGGGGTCTAGCAGGGGCAAAGCGCCTCGTTTCGCTGCTTAGTGGTGCCTGAACATTTAGACAACTACTGTTAATAGTTTTCTTGTTCGTTGACCTGTACTCGCTCCGCTGAGAGCGTTTACTTGTAAACTTCTTCTTTACTAATAGAAATGGTCCACAATCTTGTGACCGTTCGTTCAAAAAAAAAAAAAAGACAGGAGGAGCACTGTTAATTCAATTAACAAGGAAGCATACTTCTTAATATTTACATACATAATATATAAACTGAATGCGATTGGGGTTTCGGCGTTCCTGACAATACACCAACCCCCGGGGCGCACGGCACGGACACGGGCGATCGCAGACTGCAGAGCCTGCAGACTGGAACACCTGTGCGTGATGCGCTTTCCCAGAACTTCGCCATTCAGCCGGCATGGCCTACGACACCAGTAAAGAAACCAAGGAAATGCCACGAGCAGCAGGCAAACACCAACAAGCTGGGCATTGCTGGCTCGTACCAGCAGCAGGCATCAACTCCCAGAATGCATCATCACCAAAGAAGAAGACTAAAGAAACTCCCAGAATGTATATACACCATCAAGGATTCAATGTACAAATAGCGGCCGCTTCTCAGCTCATTACAGTTTCACTGCCCAAAACCTTGCACCCATTTTATTTTAAGGCTGCTACCACCAGGATCAAATGTTTCAGACTCCCACCAACTCTCTGTCAGTTCCAGTACGTGTACCTATGTCACAGCCCGAGTTCAGGGGGCCAATCCAAGAGAACTTCCACGGTTGAGGTCCAGTACGTGTATCTATGTCAGGTTCAGTATGTGTACCTATGTCACTGGGTAACTAGTTTACTGGCATATCTCCAGAAGCTTCAGTTTTTCTTTACATTACACCAAGACATCGACGACAGGTTCATGGGAAAATGAAGGATTCTACAAGTTGGGCATGCCCCCCGTGGCCTCGCGCCATTGAAGGTTGACGACGTCCTCCAACCTTGCCCATTCTGGTCCACTGATGGACCTGCGCAGCAGTGACCATGGCACCATGCTGCTTCTATACTGCATGCAAATATGAAAAGGAAGTTGATCATGGGAAAGTTCAGTATATACAGATAAGCTGATCATCATTGGCACAATCCGGAGTGCTATACACTCCGAAAAGCTGAACCTGGAAGCAAGTGTATAAACCACAACCAAAGTTCTCGAACTAAGTATACAGGTGATTTAATCTCACAAAATACTGCTGACCCTTGTGTTCTATTAAGATAACAAACAGCTACCCTGGCACACAGTAAACAGAAGAAAGTAGAGCCGGGATCACATACCTAGATGCTTTGTCAGTCAGGTTTTCAGAGCCCAAAGAAATGCCACGAGAAGAACAGCAAAGATCAACAAGCTGGGCATTGCTCATACCAGCAGCAGGCATAAACTCCCAGAATGTATGATCACCAAAGAAGAAGCAAAAAGAAACTCCCAGAATGTATATGTACCCCTATGCCCCATCAAGGTACAAACAGTGGCTTCTCAGCTCATTACAGTTTCACTGCCCTAAACCTTGCACCCCTTTTTTACGCTGCTTCCATCAGGATCAATACTGTTTCAGACTCCCACCAACAACTCTCTGATCGAAACAACCCAAGTTCAGGGGCCACCATAAGAAAAACTTCCAGAGTTCAGGTTCAGTACGTGTACCTATATCACCTGGGTAGTGGGTATTATGCGTCGTGACTAGTTTACTGGCATACCTCCAAAGCTTTAGTTTTTCTTTACACTAGGACGTGGACCGGTTCTGGGGGAAATGCAGGATCCTGTATGTTGGGCATGCCCCGCGCGACCGCGCCATTGAAAGTTAACGACGTGCTCCAACCTTACCCATTCTGGTCCACCAGGACCTGCGCCGTTGGTGACCCTGCTGCTTGTGCACTGCATGCAAATATGAAAAGGAAATTGCATTACTGTCAAATGTTTTTCATGGAAAAGTTCAGTACAACGTAGTTATACAGATAAGCAGATCATCACTGGCACAATCCGGAGCTGTATACACTCCAAAAACCTAAACCAGGAAGCAGGTGTGAAAACCACAGCCAGCGTTCTCAAACGAACATGGTGTGAAACAGTATCAAACAAACCTGTGGCACGGCATACAACTAACTATACAGGCGACTTAATCATACAAAATGCTGCTGAGCCTTGTGTTCCAGCTTTGATCAATAAGGTTAGATAACCAACAGCCCCTGGCTAACAGCGATTCAGCGAACGGAAGAAAATAGAGCCGGGGTCACATACCTAGAGCCATGGAACACAAAAGTATGCGCAAACATTTTTCAGATGAAAATTCCAGCTTTGATCAACAAGGCTGCCTATGTAACAGTGCTCTCTGCCTAGATCAAATGAACACACCAACAACGTAAACCAGGATAACTTAAGGTTATGCAGTTTTTTTTTACCTATTTTGACTCCATGACAGTATTATAACAACAGTAAGACCATGTACAAACTGCCAAATGCCGAAATATGGATTGCCACCATGTGCCAGTTGTGGGGACTGGAAATAAACAGGGTGGGCATGCAATTTTCATCAAACACGACCAGTACATTAAACTTTTGGTTTGAACATGACTTACCTTAGGATCGTTATGAAGGAATTATGGTTTTAGTGGCAATCTGGCACAAAGGCATCAATAATCTGATAAACTTTAGGCAAAGTAAGAGCCAAACCAGACTACCAGAGAACAAACGTCACATAATAGGAGAAACAAAACAAAAGTTAAAGCTTAAAAGATATTTGATTGAGCTGGTAAAACAGATGTTCCAGATGAGCCTCGTTAAGCAAACAAAAATTGTATGCAACCCACCCAGGCTGGCTCTCATATACTGAACTTCCAGGATTTTTGGACAAGATCCTCAAGAAAAGCAAAGAAAAGAAAAGGCCAATCCGAATTGACACTGGCAAGAATTTGTTGCCCAGTAATGAGTAATCATGGACAGAGTACTGAACTCCAACACACATGAAACTGATGAAAAAGAGCAAGCTTGAGCAGGAAAGAAATAATGTATAACATCTGCCTTATGCTTGTGACCTTCTTTCATAAGGTCATGTTTCGTAATATTAAGCCCAAAAATTAATTAGACGTTTCTCTACGAAAGCTGTCCTAGTGTCTAGGTTCAGGTATTGCAGGTTGAAAAAGAAAATATGTTAAGGTCATAGACATCAGTAAAATGTAATACTATTTGAAAAACTATATGAAGAGTGAACCCACTGTGTGAAAACAGTACAGATTCACCAAGATAAACCTAAAAAAGGCTCAAAGAACAGCAAAAACACATATGCATGGTCAGAGAACATCATCCTGTAGCAATATGGAGTGGAGTAAACCCACAACTGTTTACTCTGTTTGGATCAGCATCACTGTCAACAAGATACTCTATAACAGCTTCAGATATCTCAAATTGTATTGCAAAAAATAGAAGTGCTGCGCTTAACAAGAGCATAGAAAATCGTATATGTTTATCTTAGGATGACAAATGCTACTCACTTGGACGAAATAAATTAACAAATATTCAAAAGTCTTAGCACTCACAAAGTGCATACCAGAACAATGCCCAAGAAGGTATTACATGGTAAATAAACTATAAGCTCAAAAACTAAGGGAAGAACTTTCACATATAGTTCCACCTTTGCTTCGGCACTAACTCAAAAACTTATACTTAGCAGATCCATGACTGCATGTTGACATGTTGTCATATTGACAGATACCACTTACTAAACTTTGTAAAATATTGGTAAACAAGGGCATTGCTGAGACACCAACCAGGTATGGTACTTGTTGGCATGGAGGCATACCATAGCACACATAAACTGTCCTAGACCCTCATCTACATCTATCTCCAGTGGATAGGTGCAGTTGTGGACTATAAAGATAATGTTGTCCTACAGTATGATACATTTGCATAACTACACTAGTAAACAAAAATCTAACTACCAATTCCATTCCAGAAACAGAGGATTGCAAGACAATTGTTCGCATGATTACTGCATTCTCTCTCACTCATGCGCATTTTGTGTCAGCACATGACTAAAACCAACTTCCAACAAATTAGGAAAGCACTTCAGATTAGCAAGTCCAATGCACCCTAGCAATCAACTTGGGAGACAAAAAGTTCAAGCAAAAGATTGTGTATATGTTGCCACTGGGCGCTCATCGACGTCGTTTTAGGCGACAGTTCCCACCCCGTCGCCAACAGGGAGCGGCCGCGTGGCTGGGCCAAATCATCTGTTATTTGGCAGCTTGAGCCCATTTAATTGCGAGCTTTTGACTGATTCAGAGCGTTCTATGTTAGTCCTTTTGCATACAGCGTAGAAAAGACAAAATTGTTGACGTCGTTCCCATGCAAGAGGTGTTCATGATTGAAAACATACATAACTCTTAAACCATCATTGAATTTTTATTACAAGAAGATCTTTAAAACGAGACCCCGTTCGACTATATTTTTATAATATTTATGAAAAATATATATATTTAATACAAAATAATTAGCTCTGACTACGATGAACGAATGGTTTTTGAACAAAAGATTAAACATGGCAAAAAAAAAGTACATCAGGCACAAAAATATTAAACATCACGAACTTTTGATTATATAAGAAAGGAACATCACTACCAAATAAGTCCACATCACCAAACAACTTATTTTACAAAAGCGAACAAATAATTTAACATCACGAACAATTTAGCCTACAAGACGAATAAATGGGTCCACATGTGAAAATTAAATGACTTTATACAACGAAATAGTTGTTATGATGAAATAAAAAGCGTCTATCCTAGCAGTACCATGTAAAGTGAATAATCAATTTATATCATCATCTGATGAGTCTAAAATATAAAGAAATTTAAGAAACATGGTATGGTTTGGAAATACAATTATTCACAATATAAATAAATTTGTACTTCATAATAATTACAAGTGGTATGGTGGTGAAATGGTAGTTCATTATATACTTGTGTAGCAACTCACATGTTCAAATCCTCTAACCAATAATAGTTTTTGCAAAAAAAAAGCTAAAAAAATAGCGAGCAAAAAATAAAAATAAAAAATTGGCCGAGGACAAAATTGCAAAAAAAAAATAGCCATAAAAAATAAAAATGAAAAAACAGCAGGTGAGGAGAAAAAAAAGCAAAAAAATCTTGAAATGAAAAAAAGCTTCGCAGCGGAAGAAAACAAATGAGAAATGGAAAAAAAACATAGAGAGAAAGGACCGAAACATGTATGGTCGAACCTGGGTCGAACGCAACACAATAGTCAAGTTGGCAAAAAAAGAAAAAAGAAATAAAAACTAATACGCTAGCTGGGCTGAGAATAAATAGTGGGTCGACAACAATGTTTCAACCCGCGTGAATTGCTTCTTCTCGTGCCAACAGCTGGGCCGAACTCACCCCACGCAGGCCGAAAGCTCCTTAATTCCCACTCCATATGTATATGGTCAGTTCGACGTCAGGGCCGAAATTCCACACGGTTTGCATGACAGCGATGATTTGCCGTTGCCACTTGCACAACATGTATTAGTTACCTGTAGACAAAGCTGTATTTTGTAGGTATGTTATACCGAATTGATAACGCCTTAGTTTGGGTTAACGAGCACCCTTCGATAAAACAGGAAACCATTATATTGCCCATGCACGGTTACTGAAAGATCAAAACAGTATCAAGCTTTGCCAGTACCTCCTTGTCGGCCTCTGGCAATGACAAGGGCACGTTCGCTTCGCTTTACTGCGCGGAAAAGTCTGTTCTACGCTGTCGCTGCGTTGCGCTGATTCCGTGAGCGAGAAAAATCTGCTGCCGTCGGTGTAGATGGAGCAAAGCGGAGAGCTAAACACCCGTGCAAGAATTGACAAGAATCTACAGGCAACAGGACATAACTGACAATAGTTAAGACTAATCAAATGAGGAACCAAATAATTTACTTAGAAAGGAAGTATTGAATATAAATGCTCCGAGCATATACCCAATATAACAGGGAAAAACACAATTCTAATCGACACAAGCCCAGCACACATTACTATTTTTGCAAGATATATATTTGGGCCGCAAAAATGCGGTGGCACGAGAAAATGCGGCGCGGCGGTGAAATTGCAGTGGCGGCGTGGCGCGGCAGTGTTTTGGCCTGGAGGGAAAGAAGGTGGCGGTGGCTTTGGTTTTTGGAGGAGATAAGGGTTTGTTGTTGCTTGCTGGGCTCGGGTGAGAGCATGGGCCCTATTTGCCGACGAACCGTTCGAGCCCAATGCTGTACCAACAGACTGATGGCAGTTTCACCAACGGACCCGCTAAACCTCTAATCACCGACGGACGGTTCGTTGTACTCCTTTACCCACGATCAGTTCGACGGTTATTACTGAGTTTTAGCGACTGTGGTCAGTTGGTAATCTGTGTTGTGGTGTAGTGAATGGGATCCAAAAATTTTCACACTTTTCAGTACCGATTTAGCAAAAAAAAGGATAAGTACAGATGCGGCAAGCAGAAGCCCTCACCAAAAAGTAGCCTTAGGTAGTAATACTTGTTACTGCATTAACCAATAGATCAATGGGTGTATTCGTTAAACTATCCTCGAAAGAATATAGTAAACATGATGTCGACACTTAGCTAGGTAAGTGTTTTTCTTTTTTTTTGAGGGTCACCGGAGGGGAGAGAATACCCACCTGAATTTCATTATAGGGCCTTGGGTAGGCCAAAAACAGTACATGATTTTCAGCATCTAAAAGTGACAGTAATAGAGAGATTACAAGCATACAATTCGAAAGACAAAAGCATGACACAAGTTAGAAAGGCATCTACTGATCGCACGATCAGAGCCACCACCAAAACATAGGTAAGTGTTTCATGCTGCCAGCAAGTGCTACCAACTGCTAGCAATCTTCTCGTTGGTATGAGACATGTCTTTGCACATAACGCATTTTCAATTACAGGATCTCTTGATCCTTGACCATGGCTGTGACTGATAGGATGTCATACAACAAGCTACTTAGCACAACCACCCGATGTTTTCTATCAGCCACGATGGTATTTTTCCTCAGAGGCATCCTCTTGAACAAAGCAATGATAACAACAAAATTATCAAAAAATCAACTAGCAGCGGCACCTCTGGCAAGGGCTCGCCAATTGCTGGCTTCAATCCAAACGTTAGCTACCAAGATTGGTCAACGCCAATTTTTTGGTAAGGCCAGCAAGGGCTTCAATCCAAACGTGCCATAGCTATGCTCTCGAGCAACCAAATTAAGAATGCCTTCTTGAAAATGTAGACTGCAATATGACTAAGCGATACATCACAACATATTATACAATTTCTTAAAACCTAGAGAAATGTACTAGTCATATCTTCGTATTCTTGTGTGATTTGTGTGATCGCCTTTTCAATTGCATGCAGCTCCTTGATGATACATTTGGTTGACATCCTACATGATGGCATTTCATCGGAGCAAGATATCCCCAGTTTAAGCAAGGCATTCACAATGTCAACCACTTCTCCTTTTGATGATCCAGTCGATGTTT
Organism: Urochloa ruziziensis; assembly: GCA_015476505.1. NCBI lineage: Eukaryota > Viridiplantae > Streptophyta > Magnoliopsida > Poales > Poaceae > Urochloa > Urochloa ruziziensis. The sequence goes on from CM027120.1 coordinate 57,230,644, forward strand.
CAGGTTCACTTCCAAGCTCCATTTTCAACTCAGAGTCAACAATGTCCATAACTCTGGCGTTTCCAGCCATCTCAACGTACATTCGAAGGTTTAATCCATGCTCAAAGGTACTATCTGCGGGTCTCCTTCCAGTCAGCATCTCAAGAAGAAGAATTCCGTAGCTATAAATGTCTCCTTGAGTTGAAACTGTATTTCCAGCGCCGTATTCTGTTGCATCAGAAAATTGTGTTATAAAAAATAAACAATAATGTGAAATTAGGCTGGATATATAATACTTATGCATGGAGAATTCAATACCTGGATGCAAATACTAAATTCAGACGATTTACAAATTCGCTGAGATCAGTGTACACTAGCACATAAGCTATTTGTACCTGCCTTCAAAAGTTATTTGTACTGGCGGTTGTGATACCCACATTAGCATTAATCTGCTAGTAGAAATAGCTATTTGTGCTCGATCACTTCCACAAATAGTATTTGCATTGGCGGTTCAATCTATCACCAGCAAATACTAATGGTTGCACGCAAAAAAAAAAAAAAAAAAGCGCCACCAGCTCCCTAACGCGTCATAGCTGCGTCTTCTGCTATCGTCCAAGGCTATTTTTGAATATTATTTCAGATAAATGTACTTCAAGTTAAATTAATTTCAATAACCAAGCATAAATTCATTTAAACTTTGGAAAACAGTAAATCACATAGAAATTTATTGAGACTCCTAAACAAAAACATACAAGTAGTCTATTACATGCAAATAATAAATTAAGATTTATGAATTAAACATTTTTGTATGTTGCTTCTTCACAAGCTTTATATTTTGCCTGAGTTATATGATACATTTACAGTAATGTGTCAATTTGTGAGCCAGATGTAGCACACTTGTCTTAATACGTATTGATAATTTTCAGTTGAGCTTGTATTCTCATAAAATAATTTCATGTGAATTTAAATTTGGAATTATAAGAATTGTTTTAAATAAAATTGGCAGTAGAAGCAATATTTAAACATTTGTTTGAGCGATTTCTTACATCAATGTGCCAACAAAAATCATTTACACGCTAGTGATAAATCATGTGGGAATCCTAGGGAAATTTCCCATGTTGCAAACAGGGCTTTGTTCTTCCCTATAATACGCATGCCTTTGCAAGGAGGTGAAGGAAATTTAAACACTAATAATATTAACTAACCTGGAGGAGCATAGCTGGATGGTTATATAATACTTATGCATGGAGAATTCAATAACTGGATGCAAATAGTAAATTCAGACGATTTACAAATTCGCTGAGATCTGTATACATCCTAGGGAAATTTTCCATGCTGCAAACAGGGCTTTGATCTTCCCTATAATATGCATGCCTTTGCAAGGAGGTGAAGGAAATTTAAACTAACCTGGAGGAGCATAACCAATTGTTCCCATGAATCCCATTGAGCTAGTTGAGGGTTGGAAAGATGAGCATCCTTCAGCAAGAATTCTAGCAAGTCCAAAATCTCCAACATGCGCTACCATATCAGCATTGAGAAGCACATTACTTGGCTTGATATCGCAATGAACAATTGGGGCAGCACAGTGGAAGTGAAGATGATCCAATGCATAAGCCACATCAAGGAGTATACTCACTCTCTGATGCAGATTTAAGTGTCTCTGTTCTCTTTCGTCACTTGTGTTATGATGCAGCCAATGTTCTAGGCTACCGTTAGCCATGTACTCAAACACAATTGCTTTGAAGTCATTCCCTCTAAAATCAATGCTTGAGCAAGCTGTGATTACCTTGACAAGATTCCGATGGCGCAGGTTTCTCATAGCTTCGCATTCAGCTGTGAAACTTTTAAGTGCCCCAGGTGTCTGAAGTTTTAGTACTTTCACAGCAATGAAATTCTCGCCAGTTTCATCCACCAATCTTCCTCTGTATACAGAACCAAAACTTCCATTACCCAGCAAATTAGTTGCAGCGAAAGCATCTGTTGCTGTTAGCAATTGCCAGTATGAAAATAGTGGGGGTCCTTCTAATGATGACAATGATGGGCCATTTTCTGATCTTTTCTTGTGCCAAGTAAACAATGAATACATTAACAACAAAAGCATCGCCAGCGCTCCCACCAAGGAAAGCATCACTGCAAACTTGTGCTTCTTCTTTGACGATTCAGAAGAACATCGAGGCAACTGAAGGCTCTGGATGCCCCCACAAAGCTTCGCATTACCTCGGACTGAAACTGCAGTATCATTTGCGAAAATGCCAACAGTTGGCACTTCGCCATCAAAGTTGTTGAAGGATATATTTAGATAACGGAGTGCAGTAAGCTTCTCAAAGAACCTTGGTATTTGGCCTGATAGATTGTTGTTTGAGAGATCGAGACTTCCCAAACCCTTCAAATTACTCAAATGCAGTGGAACAGTACCTTCAAAAAAGTTACTTTCCAGTCCGAGACTCTGGAGAAGTTGACAGTCACCAAGAGTAGAAGGGATTTCTCCTGATAATTTATTGGAGTGAGCCCAAAGTGCAGTGACACTTTTGAGGTTACCAATCTCTGGAGGTATTGTCCCTTCCAATTGGTTATGAGAAAGATCCAAGTACTGAGAGAGAGTAGGAATGTTGAACAAACTACCTGGAATCTTACCTATTAGGTTATTACTAGCTAGGCTCATTTCTAATAAGGCTGACAAATTCCCTAAGCTGCTTGGTATGCTACCAGTAAGGTAGTTAGATTGAAGATTCAAGTAATTTAGTTGGGTAAAGTTCCCTAAGGCTAGGTTGATATTTCCACTCAAGCCATTGCTCCACAGTGACAAATCTATTAAGTTACAAAGCTTACTCAAAGAGTGTGGGAGAGTTCCTGTTAGATAATTGTACTCTAGAGCAACAACTTGTAGACCGACAAGATTTCCTAATCTTTCAGGTATAATACCTGATATTTCATTACGTGATAAAGTCAAATACTGAAGCGAAGTGGATAGATTGGAAACAGAAGAGGGAAGCATGCCTTTAATTCTATTGAAATCTAATTCCAAATATAACAATTGGGAGCAATTTGTTAAGGCAGTTATAAAGTCCCAATCTTTGGTTTCTTTAGCTTCGAGCAAATTATTGGCAAGGTTTAGTGACTTGATACTTTGTAACAGTCCAATCTCCAAGGGAACTAAGCCACTAAAATTGTTGTACCGGATCTCAAAGTACTGCAGGTTGGAAGCATTAGCTAGTGAAGCTGGGATATGGCCGTAAAACTGATTCAAGCTCAAAAGTAATACCTGGAGAGAAGGAAGGTTGTTAAATATGTTTGGGTTTATTGTCCCACTCAGCCCATTACGCACCACAGAAACTTTAGTCAGAGAAGAAATATTCCAAATTGCATAAGGAATGGCTCCAGATAGATTGTTGGCCTCTATGTTAAGTACAGACAGACCTGATAGGTGGCTGAGAGATGTAGGAATTAATCCAGTGAATTTGTTGTCTCCCAAACTCAAGTATTGGAGTGATGAGATGTTGCCTAGAAATGAAGGAATCTCTCCGGACAAATAATTGGCATAAAGATTCAAGTGAGCGAGATTTTTCAAGGATTCCAACTCTCCAGGGATCTCACCTCGAAGATGGTTGTACTGAAGGGCAAGTTTCACGAGCTTAAAGCAGTTTCCCAAGACCGATGGAATGCTTCCTTGCAAAGAGTTCACGCTGAGGTTGAGCTCTTGCAACCTACGCAGATGGCCAAGCTCTAGAGGAATATCCCCGAAAAGTTTGTTGTTGCCGACGTTGAGTATCTTGAGGAAGGAGAGGTTGCCCAAGAATGGCGAGATGCGCCCTTTCAGGCCAAATGAGTTCACATTCAGTGCAATAACCTTTCCAGGATGGCGTCGGCTGCATGTAATCCCTGGCCAGGAGCAGAAGTGGCCGGATGTATTCCATGAAACCAGCGGCCCAGTTGGATCCAACATCTTGGACTTGAAGTTGATGAGTGCGAGTTTGTCCGAGGCCGTGGCATCACTGCCCCTGCCCTCGGGTGAAACATTAGCATAGGAACATGGCAGCAGCGACAAGCACAGTAGTAATACTATCGCCTGCATGACTTTGGTTTGTTGGATTGGGGGTGTAAAAGAGGGAACTACCACTGAAGCTGTGCTTGTTTGATCACTTGCATGTGGTCGTGTAAGGAGAGAGATATATATAGCCCATATATGGAGTGGCGCTATATATGAATCATTCGGAGTCGATCAAAGTCTAAGTGTACACGGTGAGCCTTTCCTCAATGGTGCTGGGTATCACTAGTCAATATAAGTGTCCAACACGCATATCTGTGTAACTGCCTTAATTCAGTGACTTTCAGCTTAACATGTTGTAGCAGAAACAACTTTGGATGATTTTCCGTCCTCTGTTTCCTAACACAGGGAACAGGCCGGGCGGGAATCTCAACCCCGTCCAATACTCAATTCACACCTAGGTCAGCAAATATACAGTACATGCGAACGTGGAAACCCAGTTTGTGTCGTAAGTTGACAATTGACCGCATAGTCTTTCACTCTTTCTATCCTACGTGCAGCTTTGATCGTTCAAGATTATTATTATAAGTCTGGTGCTCGGCATCCAGAACAACAAGAAGTCCGCAATTTATTCTTTTGCCGTTGTTGACCGCATAGTCCTTCTATCCTTTTGCCGTTATTGACACGGTTTATGCATTATTCAGCATAGCACAATCTTGGGCATTATCTTACTACTAGTCCATCAACCAGTGCTCCCGCACCGGCCAGATAGAAGTTTTAGATCTTTTTCAAAATAAATTTATAGAAAATTAGGAATTATAATTAACAATCAATATTTCTTACCCCGCATTCTTTTATTTCTTAAATATTCTAAAATAGTACCATATCCACTTATCTTTTTATCCGATAGTGGTAAAATTTAGTTAAGATTATTTATATACTTTTTATCTATATTAATATTTTATTCACTTTGTATGGCACCTCTAATATTTGTCATTTGTAGACGAGTCCAACAGTCTTATATATACTAATCGTAGTTGAGAAAGTATAGGCCATAAAGAATTAATCTAGACAGATCATTCTATTATAGAAAATGTTGATGTCAATGTCATCTGCAGCGTCACGGACGGTCTTGGTGGTGACATGGCCGGTGCCCTTTCTTTGTGTCAACAAAATGAGATCATGTACCTGCGCTGCTACTAATGGAATATAGGACCATAATAATACACCCAAGAGCTTACATTACATGATGTGCATACACATTGTTTTGTCGCTAGCAGCTAGCAGTGGAATATGCAAGGTTCTCATGTTCCTGCAATGTCAATACAAATCAAACCAATAACTTACATTAGATAGTATACTTACGAAATAATTGATTTATTATGTAAGATGTGACTGGTAATATGGTCTAGAGTTGATTTTTCTTTACTGGCAGATGCAGATAATTCTGACATAGATATAGAGGTTATTTTGGGGTCTACTAAGAGCATCTCCAACAGTTCCCCTTTCCCCTTTCAACTTTTCAGCCATATAGGGGAATTGGAGGAAAAAATTCATCTCCAACAGATCCCCTTCTCCCTTTCCCCTTCCCCTTTCCCCTTTCTCTCTTTTTTCCCCTCTCTCTCCCCTTTCTTTTCTCAATCTACCTCCTCCTCCCTTTCCTCTCCCTTTCCTTCGCTTCTCTCTCCAGCCGTCCGATGCTCATCCCGCCCGATCCACCGACGCCGGCGACCGTCACCGCCTCTGCGCGCGGGCTCCGGCCAGACGCTGGCTGGCCGTGCGCGGGCCGCCCCGCCGGCGAGCACCCGCGCACGGATGCGCGAAGCCACAAGAGCCGTCGAGCCGCGTGTGTTTCCATTCGTGACGACCTACAAAGCTTGCAACGGCCGCCAGATGAGCTCGCCGTGGGCCCATCCTTGAGCTCGTGCACGAATTTGGCCGCCACCGGCCTGGCCTGGCCGCGCGCGCCGCCGCCGGCCGCCATCCGCGCCGGCCTGGCCCCAAGACGTCAACGTGAGCAGTGAGAAGAGGAAAACAAGTGAGAAGAGGAAAACAGAGGAGAGGAAGAAGAAGATAGTTTAGTCATTGACAATTGAGCCCCACATGTCAGAAGAATGGAAAGGGTAAAGGGTAAAGGGAAAAGGGGAACTGATTTTAGCACATCTCTCCTAAATGATGAAAATGTGAAAGGGAATTCCCCTATAAGGTGAGAAATGGGAAAGGGAAACTGTTGGAGATGCACTAAGGTAGTCCAATTACCTCCTAAAAGGTAAGGGTTCAAATAAATCTGGGCCCTTAAATATTGAGAGATAATAATTAACTATAAAGAAAAAGAAGAAATAAACGGCAATTTTCACGAATTGTTTGTATATATGCAATTTGTTTTCAACTAATGGCAAGATCTACACATAGCAAATCACAAATGTTTTATTCATCTGCCGTGTACAGCATAAATACAGATACAAAAGAGTCCAACATAATCTAGGAAATATCTCCTAGCTAGAGTCTAGAGATTGCATATTTACTTGCCACATATTCCACAGGAGAAATAACGAGAATTCGGTTGACTATACGTAATTCTCTATCAGGCGTGCGATGTACATACTTTGTTTTAATGATGACGTGTAGACTTGACGTAGAGGAAGAGCAACAGGAATGGTGCTGGACCTGCTAGAGATGTCACGTTCAAGAGAAAAACCAAATACGCAAACACAGTTGTCCCATTTTTTTTAGTAGGTCACGTCACGCTCTTCTCTCTACGTTTTTCTTTTAAAAGGAATAGCTGGCCGTAATCATGTGTGACATGAGACGGGAAAAAATAAATAAACTTCAGATATATTTTCAACGAAGTTAGAAAATTCTCCTATTTTTGCATTTAAAAACCTTAGCAAAACCTGATTTATTTTAGATTAATTATTCGTAATGGCATAGGTTGGTAATTTTACTCTTTTTTTCTAAAAGTGTCCACCTAAGATCCTAAGTGGCTTCATGTAGAGACTCCTTTGATTTATCTCTTTTTTTAGAGTGTCCACTTAGGATACTAGGTGGCTTCACGTGGAGACTTGAAAATGATCCTCCAATTAGTAATAGTAAGATTACTAATTGGAGGACACTCTAGAAAGTAAGAAAAAATTAAAGCCTCCACATGAAACCACCTAGGATCCTAGGCAGACACTCTAAAATTATCCACATATGCTATTATAAATAATTAACTTAAAATATCCCCTTATATTTATGTTTAAATTACCCACCTTTGCCACTAAAAAAATTTAAGTCTAAACTATCTTACTCCGGCACATTAATATTCTAATAGGGTGGGAAAATATAATGTGATGAATTACTTTCCCATTCACACCTCATCGAAGCTTCCTTCTCTTCTCTTCTATACGTGGTAACTTTTCTTCTCGCGTCCCGTTATTGACAGCCCAACAATGGACATAATAGTTTGTTGTGATCCATTTGTTCTGCCAGATCCTTAATGGCGTGCTGATCGATGATCGATGCCAGACAGGAACACGAGGCTAATCTGCATTTCTTCATCTCCTATGTGGATACAGCTAGCCTCTGTCAATGAATACGTCGAGATGATATGGACAAGGATCCTCCGGTCGCCATCGAGATGCAACCGTGCAGAAACAATACCCTCACACAGTCGCACTCCTCCGATGCTCTTCACAGTTCACCACGCCAGCAGGAATCGGGAATGAGATCCTCTGCAGTTGGTGAAACCAACAGCAGAGGGAGGCTGAAGGGAGATGAACCGTCTGATCTGAAACGGACGGACCCGAGAGCAGCAAAAATACTGTAGCAAAGTACTGTGCCGAAGAACAGTGTTTTCGCGAACAGCACCAAAAATACTGTGCCGATGAACAGTAATGTTATGACATAGCACCAGACTCATTTTACTGTACATGTCTGCCGTTCAGCGCTGTTAGGGCTGTTTTTTATTGGAACAAAGACGCGTTCCGCTGGTGTGTCAGAGGTGTGGCTTGAAGACGAAACTCGCAATTAAACAGCCGGTAAAAAACTGATGTTAAATCAGGATCACGACATGCAGTACAACATCCAGGTCACAGTTAGATTCTGTTTTATGATCCTTGAGTAAACGACGATAAGCATCCTGCTAATCAAAGTAAACCAATCATTATATGCACCTTCGTTGCGATTTGAAAAGATAATTATATGAGCAAGAGTATAGTAGATTAATCTATTTTTTTCAACCAACAAAAATGTTATTAAGAGAAAAAAAGTTGATACGGTAGCCAAGTATATGTTCAAGAGTATAGTATATTATTGTCATTCTTTTAACACCCTTCATTGAAATAAAATGGTATTAATGGGGTGATATAGTATCCAAGTAGTACAAGGCCGTAGTAGATTGATTTTATCAAACAAAAATATAATACCATACCATTTAGTCATATCACATCATGCATCCGCGTCCACATGGTTGATGTGGTCTTTTAGGTCTTTTCTCGGCATTCATACGAGCTTTAGATAGACCTCTTACAATTTTGACATTTTTAAGCAGTAGTGGATATAAACAAATATGTTACTGCATGTATCTGTCTATAAATATATATGTCCTTTACTTTTTATTGGCATTACACAAACAAAATTGTTTCCCTGTATGTGCACGGACGCGTGAACCATGACAGTGGGGCACTGGCGCTCGACGCAGCTGTAGAAGACGCTACCTAGCTGAAAAAGAAACAAGCAAGGGCGAGTACAAACGCACTCAGCACTAAAAAGGAGCTACTCAATGTGCAGCACAGAAAGAGAAAGGCACTTAAAATATTATTTTGGGTCCTGGAGGGGAAATAAACCTCCCTGCCATGCCAGTCCCCCCAAATATTATAGCAGCGATCACCCAGATCCTGCTTCCCTTCCTCACACACTCGTACCATTCCTCCTACTCTACATTCACTCAGTTATGCATGCCTAATCAAAGGGAGCTTTAGCCGAATGGGCTCGTAACCAAGAGCCACGGCTATTCGAATGGGTCTTACTCTGCGCAGACGTTGTACTCTATAACCATACAATCGGATAGCTCATACCTCAGCTTCAGGCGATACTACCCTACGAGATCCGTACCCACCGGCGTCCATCTCTAGACAACATTCCCTAGCTCCATCCACAGGTAACATTGGGGCCTAAGCAGGTGCCACTATCATCCGTCACGAGGATCTCATCCTGGGAAACGTGCACGATAAATATAGAACAGGGCCTTGGCCCTCAGGGTTCTCGGCCCTCTCACAGTCGACCCGTGCCGACCAGACCTAAGATAATGCAGAGGTCAGTCTCCAGTATACCCGTTGCCCAACTGTCGGAGGCACGGCCATGGGCCCACAAGGACGCATGGAAACTTCTACAGGAAGACAGGGCCGGATATGAGAGCCACGAGTCGAAGACTACAAGGACTCGATATGTACAAGAAACCAGTCGAATAATTAGGAAAGTACTCGATACTCTTGTTGAGTACGTGATTGAGTTGTAATAGAGTAGGATTCTACTTTAAACCGACTTGTAACCCTGCCCCACGTGTATATAAGGCTGGGCAGGGACACCTTTCAAAAAGATTAGAATCCTCATACGCAATACAAACCACCAAACAGGACGTAGGGTATTATGCTATCTCGGTGGCCCGAACCAGTCTAAACTTGTGTTGTGTAGGCATTTTGTTCCTGATCTCGACGAAACCCCACCTGAAATCTACTACCTCGGGACCCCCCTCGGTAGGATTGATGGTAGAACACCGACATCTGGTGCGCCAGGTAGGGGAGTTCATCGAAGATCCCGCGGTGAACCCAATGGCGACCTACGTTCAAGTTGAAGTGCTTCCTAAAGGCACCAGATTCAACTTCGGCTCCTGGGTATACGTCGCAGACGGCTCGGGTGGTTTCTATAGCTACCTCCAGACGCCCCTAGAGAAGAAGCCGGAACCGGTGACCATCACCAACGATCTAGCCGAGCAACTCGGCGAGATCACGCTCGCAGATCTCATCTACGGGCTCAAGACCGAGTCGACCACGACTATGGATCAAGCTCAGGCTGCGCTAATCAACTCCAATTCAGACTCGTTGAGAAGCTCAGCTACCCACCCATCCCAATTCCCCTTTGGACTATGCAATTCGACCCGCTCCCATTATGAGGCATTGCAGTCCAAGCTTGAGTCCATGTCGGAATCGAGCTGGGAAGCCCCAGTCCGAGTCACGGTCGGACGCACCAGCTCTAGTAGCGAGGCGATCCGCAATTCCAACTCGGACTCTGACGACACCGACCTCCCAACGGGCTACGAAGACAACCTGGTGATCTACTCCACGCCAGGAGGCAGATTCATTTTTCCAAAAGACAAGACACCCCCAGAAATTTACGAATCACGTGAGATCTTTGTGGTCATTGGATCGAAGCTCACTGATGAATTGCCGTTCCAACACGGTGCTCCCCTAGCACCTGACGAAGTAAAGCAGCACAGAGCTCGTCACCCCAAGCCCATCATCAAGTGTCAGTCCCGATCGACAAATCTTCATGGCTGGCAGTGGCCCAGTTGTATCCGGCATTGGTGACAACGACCCCAATGCCGCCCGCTACGCTACTGAGTTAGAGAACGAGATATCCGCTGACGACCCACCAATCGGCGGAGAGACTCCAGAGCAGGCAGCCACTCGCCTGAGCAAGAATACCAAGCGAGCTGCACGATGTGTCAACGCCCGTAACCGACGCATGGCGGGTCGCAACCTGGCCCAAGATTTTGCTCGAGTGGCACGCTACGAGAACCCTATGGCCAACGCCATGGAGATGCAATACCACATCCGAAGCCTGCCCCAGACTGAGCAGAACTGCCGCGCTCTCGACACCGTCAACGCTTTTCATTGCTGCACTGGACAAAGTCAACCCACAACCATCAGTACAGGAGGCCCCTGCACGCAGTGAAGAAGTAAACAGCGGGCGGAGACCCGTAGCCAACCGCGCCGTCGGAGCAGCAGCAGGCCGTGGAGCCCCACGAGCTCCCAGTGCCGCAGGCGGCGGTAACCACCACATGGGCAGTCGCGTGGACGACCACAGTGGGCGACCAGTAGGTGAACGTGACGAGCGCGACCTTCGACTCCGTCTCAACGAGCGACGCGACACGCAATCGATCATCGAGTCCATGAATACGGCTATAGAGAAGAAGACGATGAATATCCTATGTTTTCCAGAGACATTAGGATGGCAACTTACCCTCAGCCATTCAAACCAATGGGTATCGATAAGTACGACGGCAAGACATCCCCTGAGTCATGGCTGCGTATCTACTCGATCGCCATCGAATGCGCGGGCGGAAACAATGCGATCAAGTGCCGCTACTTCCCATTAGCTCTTGAATTAGCACCTCTCACCTGGTTCGAGAACTTACCTCCTCGCTCCATCGACTCGTGGGATCGACTCAAGAGGCTCTTCATTGTAAATTTTCAAGGCACCTATAACTGCCCCAGGACTCGACATGATCTCTCTATGTGCAAACAGAAGCAAGGAGAATCATTACGTGAGTACATGCGTCATTTCATGGAGATCAAGACCCTGGTGATCGATGTCTCTGACCGTGATTGCATTGATCTTTTCCAAAGCGGGCTCACCAACCGATACTATGATACTCAGTTTGGCTTGCATCGGCCCAAGTCTCTCGAAGAACTCAGGAATCAGATCGAGGCTTGGGCAGATCAAGAAGATCGCGACACAGAGAAGTACGGTCCCCGACGCAGCAAAGATAACAATGATCGGGACCGGCGGGGCAGTGATTTCAAAGGCCAGCGGGATTTCTAGCACAATAAGAGAAAGCCAGACGACACTATCACGGCACTCGAGCGCAACCCGCGGGGCCCGAAGAAGAATAACGACAACAACAACCAAGCTGATTTCGACAAGATGATGGACAAGCAATGCCCGTGGCACCCACAGCAGAGGCATACCCTCCGCCAGTGCTACAACCTGCGTCGAGCCTTTGACCTTCCTCTCCGTGATGACAACAAGAAAGGGCCTCAACCACCACCTGATCTTGAGGGCAAGGGCAAGGAAAAAGCAGACGATCAGGATGATGTACCCGAAGGAGGGCAATTCCAGAAGGCAAATCGAATCCTGCACCTTGTCATGGGCGGCTATCATGGTTTCCCCTCAAGAAGAACTCACAAGCTCACCCTGCGCAACATCATGGCTATTGAACCAGCAGTGCCACGTTACCTCAAGTACTCCGAAATCCCAATTACCTTCTCCAGAGCAGATAAGTGGAACAGTTACGACGAGCCGGGGCACCTTCCTCTAGTCCTTGATCCCACAGTGGCTGGCTCACAGCTCACTAAAGTACTCATCGACGGAGGCGCTGGGCTCAATGTACTCTTTGCAAGCACTCTAAAGAAGATGGGACTAAACATAGAGACGATGCTGACACCAACAAAGTCTCCTTTCTACGGTATCGTTCCAGGCAATGGGGCGCTTCCACTCGGCCAAGTGGTCTTGCCAGTTACTTTTGGAATGCCAGATAACTTTAGGACAGAGCACATCAGGTTCGAAGTGGCCGACTTCGAGACCTCTTATCAAGCTATCCTTGGACAGCCAGCATTGGCTAAATTCATGGCAATTCCCCACTACGTCTATCATGTTCTCAAGATGCCAGGACCCAAAGGTGTGCTATCCCTACGAGGAGACCTGCGACGATCCTACGACTGCGACAGAGAAGCGGTCGAGTTCGCCGCAACCACTCAGGTCCCAAGCACTATGACGGAAGTTTTTGCCGTTGCTCAGAAGCTAAAGAAGACAGATTTCGAGATCCCCACTCGAGAACCAGGGCCATCCAAAGCAACCACTCCTGCTGATGTGACCACCAAAGATGCTGACTTGGTAGAAGGCGATTCATCCAAGACTACTAAGATTGGGGCCGGACTCAATCCCAAATAGGAAAGCGCGCTCGCCAAGTTCCTGCAGGCTAACTGCGACATATTTGCTTGGAAACCAGCAAACATGCCAGGGTGCCAAGGAACCTGATCGAGCACAGCTTAAACATTGATCCTAAAGCAACACCAAAGAAGCAATGCCTTTGCAGATTCGCCACCGACAAACGAGACGCAATCAAGAAGGAGCTCGCCAAGCTGCTCGCCGCAGGATTTATCAAGGAAGTCTTTCATCCAGAGTGGTTGGCCAATCCTGTGCTCGTGAAGAAGAAGAACAACAATGAGTGGCAGATGTGCGTCGACTACACGGATCTCAACAAGCATTGCCCAAAAGACCCCTTCGGGCTGCCCAGAATTGACCAGGTTCTCGACTCGACTGCTGGTTGCGCTTTACTCTGTTTCCTTGATTGCTACTCAGGTTATCGTCAAATCTCACTCAAGCTAGAGGATCAGATAAAGACTGCTTTCATCACCCCTTACAATGCTTATGCGTACACTACTATGTCCTTTGGCTTGAAGAACGCTAGAGCTACATATCAGCGGGCAATCCAGTCATGCCTTGAGAAGCAGCTGCACCGCAATGTTGAAGCTTATGTGGATGATGTGGTCGTCAAGTCTAGAAACCCAGAGAATCTTATTGCTGATCTTGAGGAAACTTTCAACTCATTGCGCAAGTGGCAGTGGAAGCTCAACCCGACGAAGTGTGTATTTGGAGTCCCGACCAGAAAATTACTTGGGTTCATCATCAGTCATAGAGGGATTGAAGCCAACCCAGAGAAAATTAGGGCTATTACTGATATGAAAGTTCCCAAGTCAATCAAGGACATCCAGAAGCTCACTGGCTGTATGGCAGCGCTGAATAGGTTCATCTCCCGACTTGGAGAAAGGGGTCGTCCTTTCTTCAAGTTACTCAAGAAGCAAGACAAGTTCTAGTGGACAGAGGAGGCGGCTGTGGCACTGCTCGACCTTCAGAATCACCTCCAAAAGCCACCTATTCTTACAGCTCCACAAGACACAGACAAAGAATTGCTACTCTACATAGCTGCAACAACTCATGTGGTTAGTACTGCGCTGGTGGTTGAAAGGCCTGAGGACCACCATGCATATTCTATGCAGAGGCTGGTTTACTTCGTCAGTGAAGTACTCACGGAGTCCAATGCCCGATACCCAGCAATACAAAAACTACTCTACGCGCTACTGATCACCTCAAGGAAACTCTGCCACTACTTTGATACATATACTATTTCCGTGGTGACTGAATTCGGCTTAGGGGATATCTTGCACAATCCCGATGCCACGAGACGGATCTCCTAGTGGGCTCTTGAGTTAGGAGCACTCGACATCGAGTTTAAGTCAAAGAAGGCCATCAAGTCCCAAGTCCTTGCCAATTTTATAGCAGAGTGGCAGGAAAATCAAGTCGAGTCACCAACCAGCAGACCAGAGCATTGGATTATGTACTTTGATGATTCTCTGAAGCTCGAAGGCGCTGGTGCAGGTGTGCTGTTTATTTCTCCCAAAGGCGATCAACTGAAGTATGTTCTACAGATTTTCTGGAAAGTGTCAAACAATGAAGTAGAATATGAAGCATTATTACATGGTCTTCGACTGGCTATTTCACTCGGCATCAAGCGACTCATGGTGTATGGTGATTCTTCGGTTGTCATCAATCATTGTAACAAGGCGTGGGATCGCCAGAAGGAAAATATGGATGCATATTGTGCTGAAGTACGCAAACTGGAGAACAAATTCTCAGGACTCGAGTATCATTGGGTAGTACGAGATGATAACGTCGCGACTGACGTACTATCCAAGTTGGGATCCACTCGGGTGGAAGTTCCAGCAGGAGTTTTTGTGCAAGAACTACATAAGAGAACAATCGACTTCAAGAAGAACACAGATACCATCGATCGTGGTCCTAGACCAGATCGAGAGGTTCTGGTAATTGAAGAAGATTGGCGGGTACCTTTCATAGAGTACATAAAAAACAAGGCATTGATCCTGAACAAGACAGAGGCCGAGCAAGTTGTATGGCTATCAAAGAACTACTTACTGATTGGCGACAAGCTGTACCGACGAGGATTTTATTCAGATATCGCTATGCGATGTGTACCGCGGGCTCGTGGCAAGGGAGTACTACTCGAGATCCATGAGGGAGCTTGCGACAACCATGCTGGGTCACTGCACCATGGTAGGAAAAGCCTTTAGAGCTGGATTTTATTGGCCTACCGCATTACAAGACGCCGAAGATATAGTTCGCAAGTGCCCTGGGTGCCAATTCTTCGCCAGACAACAGCATGTTCCCGCACACAAACTTATTGCTATCCCTCCTTCTTGGCCCTTTGCGTGCTGGGGGATCGACATGGTCAGAAAATTGCCAACTGCGCCTGGTAATTTCACACATGTTCTGGTGGCCATCGACAAGTTCACAAAATGGATAGAGGTTAAACCAGTCACAAATATATCTGCGGCCAAGGCAGTTGGGTTCATTAATGATCTAATGCACAGATACGGGTGTCCTCATCGCATCATCACAGATTTGGGTTCCAATTTCAACAGTTATGAGTTCAAGGATTACTACGAGAGGCATGACATTGATGTAATCCACGCGTCAGTGGCACACCCGAAGGCCAATGGACAAGTCGAGCGCGCTAATGGAATGGTTCTGGATGGTTTGAATAAACGACTGTTTGAATACGACAAGAAGTACGGGGGTAAATGGGATCCAAGAATTGCCTCATGTTGTCTGGGGGCTCCGCACTCAACCTTGCAAACCCATTGGATTTTCTCTGTATTTTCTAGTTTATGGGTCTGAAGCTATACTACCAGTCGACCTTATCTACAAATCCTCTCGAGTCGAGATGTACGATGAAGGAGTTGCTGATGATACAAGGCGCCTTGAAGTTGATCTTATAGAAGAAGAATGCTGCGCTGCCCTACTCAACTCAGCAAGATACCTTCAGGGAGTATGGCATTATCATGATCGCAACATCCAAGAGAGGTCCTTCAACATTGGTGACCTAGTTCTATGTCGAATCCAGAAAATGACCGGTTTACACAAACTTATGTCGCGCTGGGAAGGCCCTTTCATCGTTGCTAAAGTTACTGGTCCTGGATCCTACAGATTGAGGACACAAGAAGGTGTCGAAGAGCGAGATTCTTGGAATATAGAACATCTGCATAAGTTCTATGCCTAGATTTGGATTTTTTTCTTCCTTATATCAGTTTTTGTATTCGAGTTAGTGGATTCACAACTATTTCAGATGAATAAAGCACTCAGATTGTCAGATATTGTTCTCTCGACTGCCTATTTCAAGATTATCGATCACCTTAGGACGGCCTGGGCCACTTTGGGATCATTATTTCAGGATTATTTTCGTATTTTTGTTGATGCAACAATTATGCATTAAAATAACTTCTGACAAGTCATAAAAAAGACTATCGGGTGCTTTGAGTACTATGATCCCATAAAACGACTAGTCTCGAGCAAGAAACCCTGCCTAGGCCAGCTAGCCTCATACAGCATCTACCTACGGGTACATATACATATTCCAAGACTTTGATTTACTAAAAGTGTCGGATTGAACTTGAAGAGGCACTTACAAAGCCTATAAGATACTAATCGAGTGCTGATTTACAGGCACTGAGACATAATCTCACACGCGGCTCAAGCCTGCGGGTCATACTTATATAAACAAGATGACATAGACATAATCATAAATTACTTGGGAATTACAGAATTTCTCATATATATTACAATGTGCTTTTTTCATAAAAGTACACAGGGGAAGCCTTTCAGCTCAGCTTCAGTTTCTTTACAACTTCGGCTTCTATGGGCTTCATCTTCTCCTGGTACTCTTCAAACTTATCCTTGGGGCAGTCGTCTGCTCTACCATCTGGGACGTCTTCAAGTTCGGCAGTTGGATAGAACGACTGGACGACAGCCAGGACTCTTGTGGCAACAAAACAGGCGGCTTTTTGAACATACGCCCTCATTTTTGTTGGAACCTTTCTCAGGCGATCGACGAGTGGTTGATCTACCTCCTCTGCCTCATGCTGAAGGGAGTTCACTACAGTTTTCGCCGCTTCATGGAGCTCGTCGTACTGCGCTTTAATCTGCAGATACTTCTCCCCATGGGCTTTGCCGGCCTGGAGTGCTTCTAGCAGCGTTGCATCGGCAGTCTCTACAATTTTTTGTGCAACCTCGTGTTCCTTTGTGAGCTCCTGGTAAGCATTGCTCAGCTCGGTGTACTTTTCATGGAAGGTGACCAGCTCTTGCTTAAGTCGATGTTTGTCTTCGGTCAGCTGGTACACACCATTCTTCCATTCAGTACATTCATCTTTGGCCTGCTTCAAAGCTTTCAGTTGCTCTACGCATCAAAGAATGAGATATGACAAACAATTCGTTGGACTTATATATCACTCATGACACCAGATGGGAGTGTGATATTTTACCTATACTCTTGCGGAAGATAAGGAGGTTCCTCTCCTTAATTCGATCATGCTCTGCTTTCCACTTATCTCGAGCTTCACAGAGATCTTCTTTCTGTTTCTCATGCTCTTGGCGTTCAGCTAAAAGCTCCGCTTGTGCTGAGTCATATGCTAATTGGAGTTTGGCGGAATGCTGCTTGTATCTCTCCAATTCGAATTCCAATTTCTCCGCTCGAAGGACAGCATCGCCAACAGCATACAATTGTTTGGATTTTTCCCTGGAGCGGTTAGCCATTGCCTGCAATAATGTGAGGTTTGAGTCAAATAACCACTCGATCACATTGTATTTCCCAGGATTGGGCGACTGGATTTACAAACGGGCAGCGATACCAAGAGGTTACCTCTATGTATTGGGAAGACTCCTGTGCAAAGGCGGCAATTCTTCTTTGCATCTCTACAAAGGTTGCCACAGGAATCCTGCGTGACGAGTGGATCCTCAAAGAGTTCTGCTCCGCTGGGAGATTTCTCGGGAGCTTCCCTAGCGTTTGTCTCCTTGACAACCTGATTGGGCATAGCCTTGAGTGCTTGCTCTCGGCCAGTTTCCATCTGATTGCTTGATGAGGGAAGATACTGAGACCCAATTACATCACTCAGTGGTTCTCGAGTGGGCATTGAAATTTGTAGATCCGCTTCGGCTGCCATTGGTGTCGCAGGAACTTGCTCTGTCGCTCCTGGCACAATTGGTGATGCCGGGAGGGACTGCTCTGTTTCTGCACCTTTATCTTGCTCTGCATCGCCAGCCTTGTCCACCTGCTTTTCTATGTCGCATACTTTGGCTGGTTCTTCTGGTGTTTCCTCTTCAGTCTGCATGATTTTCTTCGGCCTGCGTGGTGGAAAATCCATGGCTTTTCTGCAATAACAGATATCAAAATTAATGAGTATTTCTGTATATTATCCTAGTCGACTTGATTCCTTTCAGGAGGCTTACCGTTTGGATTTGGTGTCCGGGAGCTGCGGATCGCCTAGTACCACGGTGTTACTGCCGCCTGCTATTTGTGGCAGATCTGGGGTTGGTGCATCTTTGGCGGGCTGTGTTCTCCCTGGTGATATAACAATCAGATCACGACTCGAACGTTTATTATTAGCAATTCTTCTACGGCATATACCGCAATCATACCTTATCGGGTTCTCTCCTGTGGGTTCCGAGTCGCCAAGTACCACAGTCTCACTCTCAGCTGACAATGGCACCTGACTCTAAGTGGGACGACTCCGCGGCTGATTGATCAACCACGGCTTCGTGACTCTCATATGGGGGCTCTACATCTGGCAATGGTTGTTGTGGCTGATTTTCTTCGCTGCAGAGGATTATTTTGAGATGATGAGTATCAATGACTCGTTTTATTCACAATCTTATTGTGGCTCTCATGGATTTGGCACACCTGCAAGCGTCGCCCTCCGCAGAGTTGATTGGAGATGCGTCAATGATGTAGATTTTCCTCTTGCGAGTTGCCCTCCGTCTTCGTTGAGGCTCAGTGAATGGACGCTCGGGAGTACTTGATGTGGAGCGAGTGCTTGTGGCTGCATCTTTGCTGTCTTTGCCACATGGCACACGCTGGAATTTCTCTACATCTTCGTCGCTTGAGGACGACTCGTTGCTACTTGGGTTGTCAAGTGGAGTTGGCCTCAGATGTGCAGGCACTTTGAACTTTGGATCCACTCCTTCTGGGATATCACCTGGCATGATGGGCCAAGAAAAGCATACATCGACATCCTCCTACACAAGATAAGTTCGTATGAGCAGTGGTAACAAATTGGCAGCAATGAAAGGTTCGGGCCGTGATCATAGCCGTTTAGGCGGATTGGCCGCCTCAAATAGTTGGGGTATGGTTGGCAATGCATGAACTCCTGGCATCATGCTCTGAATTTGAGTCATAATTTCCTCTTCACTCAGTGTGTCAGGACTCATTCTCGATGGATCATCCTTACCTTTGTACCCAAAGCCCCAATTTTCTTTTTAGGCGAGTGGCTGCACTCGACGTTCCAACCAACTATATACTACTGAAGCACCTGTCACTCCTTTGGCCTTCAGGATTGCTATTTTGCCTAGGAGATCTGGCACTTGTAAGTTTTCTGCTATTGTTGGAAGATTCTTCCATTCAGGGAAGTCCACGGGGGCTACACCGGCCCATTCGGGTAGTTTTGGCTCGTGATTGTCCACATACCACTAGTGGTTTTTCCATCCGGGGAAATTGCTAAACAAATCATAATCCAAGTAATTCTTCTTTGCATCCTGTCACAATTGAAGCCCTGCTCCTCCCACTGGTGTTGTGGCATCCCTTTTTGGCTGGGGCTTGACGAGGAGGAATAACTGGCGGAACAATTGGAAATGTGGCCTGATCCTCAAAAAAGCCTCGTAGAAGTGAACATAGATTGAGATCTGGAAAATACCATTGGGGTTCAGATTGGGGAGCTCGAGTCCGTAGTAATGGAGTAGCCCGCGGAGGAAGTCGCAGGCTGGTAGTCTGAGTCCCATCCGACAGTATTGGCTAAACATCAGCATCTTGTCCATTGGAACCATTGGCCATTTCTCCTTTGATGGTGGCACTTCCCATAGGAGCGTATCCTTACTCTTGAGAAAACCGAACTGGACAAGCTTCTCTAGTTCCTGTTCTGTCACCTCTGATGGACTGATGTAGTTGCTAGGGAAGGGATGAGTCCTTTTTTCTAGTTTCCCCCTCTTTGGTGATGGTTGTTTGATCTCTTTGCCCTTCTTTTTGCTAGTAGTCTCCGCATCTGTGATCTTCTTGCGAGGCATCCTTGTTTTCACGGGGAGTTTTACTCACATTCGCTCGGGGGCTTCAGAAAATGCTGGATTGGCACCCAACTCTCTGGATTTTGGACAGGGTGTGGATGGATCTTGGCAGCAATAAAGGCGGCGGCTAGGGTTTCTAATCTCCGATGGAATGGATAAGTGAAAGCATTGCGGGCCGAAGGGTTACTCTTATAACCGTAGAGGCGCGCCGGTTGATATTCTGGACTGTGAAATAAAAGGGTTTTTTATTTTTTGAGAAATGGAAATTAATTTTAACCGTCATTTTTAGGGGACACCCTAAACTTGCAGTTATTATTCTTTTTCATTACTCTAAACTTATAATCCTCTTTTTAATTTCTCCAAAAAATTTTCCCTGCTTTGTCACGAGTTCTTGACCCCTTTTACTATACTCAGTATAGCTCAAGGCTCGGTGATCATTTGGATGACATTTTTTGAAAGATTGATTGATGGAAAGGTAATTTATATCGAGACCCTCGGCTTGATTCTATAAATACAAACCAAGGCTCGGGGGCTACTTGATATCAAGTGCAATTTTTTCCAAACTTGCACTTTTCAAGATAAAATGAAGATTCAAGATTCTGGACCCTCAGCCTGATTCTTCGATTCAACCTAAGGCTTGGGGGCTACTCCATATGGAGTGCAACTTTCGCTGCACCCCATATTAAAGACTTAAAATTGACCAAGAAAACGGGACATGAGCACCTCACAGCCTCGTAACAACCAAGACTTTTTACAAGATGGATAACGGAACCACTTGAAGGGCTAGCAGAAGCTTGAAAAGGCACTCGACATGGTTGAAAAAGCACTCGACATGGTTGAAGAGTACTCGAGAGACCTGGAAAATACTTCGTTGTCAATAAAACTTCGGCAATGAAGCGCTTGGGGGCTTGTCGGAGGCACGGCCATGGGCCCACAAGGACGCATAGAAACTTCTACAGGAAGACCGGGTCGGATACGAGAGCCATGAGTCGAAGACTACAAGGACTCGATATGTACAAGAAACCAGTCGAATAATTAGGAAAGTACTCGATATTCTTGTTGAGTACGCGATTGAGTTATAATAGAGTAGGATTCTACTCTAAACCGACTTGTAACCCTGCCCCCGTGTATATAAGGCTGGGCAGGGACACCTTTCAAAAAGATTAGAATCCTCATACGCAATACAGACCACCAAACATGACGTAGGGTATTACGTTATCTTCGGCGGCCCGAACCTGTCTAAACTTGTGTTGTGTAGCCATTGCATTCCTGATCTCGACGAAACCCCACCTGAAATCTACTACCTCGGGACCCCCCTCGGTAGGATTGACGGTAGAACACCGACACCAACCATGGCCCATTGGGATGGTTTACTAGGTTCAGTTGGTGGGGTGTGAACCAAGGCCTCACATAACTAGGTATTCCCGAAGGCCATACCATTTTGGCTTGCATGGTCGTACGTGTCATTAGAAGGACTTTCCCTAAGAACTGGGCCTTATGTGGCCGAAGTACTATGGATAGGAGCTTCCCGTGAAGGATATCCACCTTACCCTCGCATCCTTTCACTGGTTTTATCATTTTCCATATGCTCTTTTTCCATTTTTAATCAATGCAAAACCTACTTGATTATCTGGATGAATGAATGCAAATAACAACTCCTATAAAATATGATCAAGCGGGATTGATGTTAAATACTTGCCTTGCTTTTTATTCTAGGTTGACCAGGGCCTAGGCTTCTGGCCTTCTGGATCTGCTTCTCATCGGGGCCTGGTCACGTCATGCTATCTAACGATAAAAACATATAAAATAATAATCAATAAAAAATACACCAAGCAATATCTAAGAAATGAAAGGAAAAGGAAAAGTGAGTGGCATTATTTAATTTAGGAATTAAGGAAGAATTTTTAGATATTTAAGGGATAATCCCTGGAATAATGATGAACGATTTTGTTAACTATTTGGAAATGAATTTTCAAATATTTAATTGATCGAACGGTAAGTGATGAATGATTTTATTAATTATTTACAAAGGAGTTTCTAAATAACTAGTAGATAGGGCGGATAAATGATAGGGGTTATTAATTATTTAGAAATGGGTTTCTAAATTATTAATGGTTAAGACGGATAAATGAGAAATGATTTTACTAATTATTTGGAGATATGTTTTTAAATAATTAATAGATAGGTCATATAAATAATAAGAAGCTAGGTGAATTCCCCGCGCGTTGCCGCGTGATATTTTGCGTAATTTTTTATAATTATTTGATGCATTTTGTAAAAGTTTTATTTAATAGATATCTGAGAATACATATGCAATTTATTGACAATGCAATTTATTGATAAAATAACATATAGCTGTAATAAATAAATTACTTTTCATTTCTGTTTTTTCAGTTATCTTTACTGAAAATAGCTTGCATGTATGGTTGTCCCTTTCCTATGTATTGAACAATGAAAGTGCGGTTTTAATTGTTAGGTGCTTGGTTATGTCTTCACTGTGAGAATTGTCTTTGAGATTGAAACAAACTTTTTGGCTTGTATCATCTTTAAGATTGAAACAAACTTTTAAGATTGAAACAAACTTTTGGGATCTAAATGAGGGTGTTTAGCTCCCCACGGGGAGCTTAACGGGCAAAAATCATGCCCCGTCGGGTGAAGCGGGGGCAGGCCCTGTCCCTGTTCCCCGTTGGGTCCTGACGTTTTTATACGTGCACTAGATAATAGCCCGTGCGTTGCTACGGGCTAATGTCATGGTAAAAGGACATTTTGAATTGTCGTGTAGTAAATTAATTTGATGCTTACTAATATTTTAGGCAAACTAATTAGTTTTAATATCATAGATTGGTATAAAATGAATATAGTAGTCCGTATAAACAAGATTTTTTAGAAATATATTATTTTGAATACAATGTATTTAAATAGATACAGTAGTATGATTAACAAATGTTCATGCATTATAGATAAGTGCTTATGGGCCGCAATAGAAAATACCACCATCAAAACAATATTTTAGAAATGATAAACATGTGAATTATAAAACACGACATTGACCATCTAATTTAATTCATCTCGTATGTTAAGATACTAATCACACCATCCGTAATAGTGTGTTGGGGAAAAGATAGTGGGAGTTTTTATTCTCAGACCGACCGGTCGTGGGTTGGAGCCGAGGTACTGATTGGTTAAGTGCCAAAATTTTGGCATGCCAAGGTTTGGACAAAAATGTAGCAAATATTTTAGCAAAATAAATATGAGATGTGACATCATTTTAGTAACAAATCAAATAGTGCATAAAAAATTGGTAACTTTTACCTTGCCATGTCAACGTTTTGGCACCCAACTAACCAGGCTCGTAGGATGTGGCTGTCTAAAAACATAGATTGAAGTAACTTTGAAACAATGACCCGATTAATCTGAATATATCTGTCTATGGCCTTGGTCCATTAGCTCTAATATGTCTACAATATAATTGAATTTTACATTACAAGATTGGTCCATGAGCTCTAATAGCTCTAATATGCACAATGTACCAAAATATCACTATGCTATAAAGCAAAGCGATATACATGTCAAACAACGGTCCAGTGGGACGTCTACCCGCCAGGGTTCAAATCCTGGTGCTCGCACCTTTTCCTAAAATTTTCTCAGGATTTACCGGCATTATGCGTTAAGTGGTAAGCGGCGTTCCCGTCGACAACGAGACGCCAATGGTGACTTCGAGAATCTCCAATTCTGTCGGGTGCTCAATCCTTCAAAGGTGCTCATAGGGGTAGAGTTTGCGTACGTGTGTTCATAGAGGTGAGTGTGTGTACGTGTTGTGAGCGTCTGCATTGTACTGTGTAATTAAAAAAAACAACTCAAGTTAACTAAAAAGTAAACAGGATCAGCAGAAAATCTGCAACATAAATCTTGCTCAACTAAAGAAAATATAGAACTTTAAACATGTGGCTTCGCCATTTTCCTACACCAAACGTTGGATTCGCCAATTAACCATTAAAACGTTGATATCTTGATTCCGTTGCCATTCAACCTTCTTAATTCATTCTATATTCTTTTCCCCTTAATGGACACTCGAAAAGACCATACTACCCCTAGTACCAAATGTCCCCGCACACAAACCGCTGCTTTGTTTTCTGCGTTTACTTCTCGCTCGTCAATCGTCACGGCATGCGTCGGCGGCGCTGGCGAGCTGTGCCTGTGCAGGCGGGTTTGCTGCTCCATCCGAGCTAAGTGTCCCAGGTGCTGTCGAGCCCGAGCTAGGTGTCCTATGCACAGCCTGGGCATGGCGCAGGGCGTCTGTGGACGGTCCACGCGGCTTATGCGGCGCCTACTGAGTTCCGTTCTTGACCAGCAGAGTCGAGGGCGGGCATGGGCGCATGGCCGGCACGCTGTGGTGGTGCGGCGATGAGCCGTCTTCTTCTCGAGGAGCGCCGCACAGCAAATTAAATCGGACGGCAACGGCGCGGCATGGCGGCAAAGAGTGTCTGAAGTCCGGCGCGGATGTCACGTCCACGGGGAGGAGAGGGTCGCCGTGGAGACGCGCGGAGGGCGGAGGGTCGCAGCTCGTCCTCCCCGTGCCGGCCGTTCCTCCTCCCTGCGCCGGCGATAGCCAGCTCCTCCTCCACTCCGGCGCCCGCTCGCATCTCCTCCCCTGCTCAGGCAGCGCCTGCCCGCTGCTCCTCATTGCGACGTGCCAGCCCGCTCTTCCTCCCAATCCCAGCGTCGGTCATGTCCTCTCCCAGCAGCGCCGCCTGTCTGGCCCTCCTTCCCCGCGCAGGCGGCGCGCCCTTCCCGGCGGCAGCGACGGCACCACGCCGGATGTAGCGGCGGCATCGGCGATAGCTCGTGAACGGCACGCAGCCAATCGCAGCTCCTGATTGGGGAGGGCGAGCAAATGTGGATGGGGACTCGAGACTCGAGAGGGATGAAGTTAGGAACGAGACTGGGGAAGAGAGCGGGAGGAGTTTTTAATTCGCAACTCGCGAGACGAGGAGAGGGACGCGCACGGCTCTGACGGCAGACCCCTGGAGGGTGGACGATGACAACTCAATCTTAACAGTGGTAGAGATGAGTAAGAGAGCCATATAGGCCAAAAGAAGTTAAGTAAAAGAATTTGGCCCAAGCCATTCTACCGGCCCATGCCATCGGAACATGTACTGGCTTGCAAATAACGCTAACTCACCATATCCTCTTCCTCCTCCCATCGTCATTCTCATTCATCCACCGCGCTGTAGGCCTGCTCTGCCGCAAAACGAGACGCGGCCTGTCCCTCCTCTGTTCGTCGCTCTCAACAGGGTCCGGCCGAGCCGAGTAACCTCCGATGGCTCCTTCGTTCACGGGGACGGGGACCCCGCGGGGACTGACTCCCAGTGCGGGGGCGGGGATGGGGAGTCAATCCCGGCAGGGATGTCCCTGTTGCCATCCAAAATCATGCCACTCGCCTTCTCGGCTGTTGTCGCAGGTTGCAAGCGGAGCGGCGGGGGCGCTACATTTGTAGAGGTAGGACAAAGGGTCAGCGCGGCTCTTGAGCAGAAGGGGAAGGAGAAGCGGAAGAGGGTGAGAAACTGATAGGGGGAGGGCGGTGTGGAAGATGATGAGGCGTGGCCGGACGGCGGCACGCGGCTCTCCGCTGCAACTTCCGACGCGGCGTTGCCTCGCCTCTGCCTGAGTGTTGATTCCATTCCCCAGAGGTGGCTGGCAGTTATCTTCTGCTAAACTGACGTGGCTTTCTAAGGATAGAGAGAAATCAGATAATGGGACCTTCTATATAGATTATATAGATTTTATTAATTATTTAGAAATAAATTTTTAATAATTAATGGATAGGGCAGATAAATGATGAATGATTTTATTAATTATTTAGAAATGAATTTCTAAATAATCAACAGATAGGGCGGACGAGTGAGTGATGTGGTTAAATATTTAGAAATAGGTTTCCAAATATTTAGCGGATAAGAGGGCTTGGAAATAATATTCTAGAAAATTAATAAATAATTTTTCAGAATATTCAGGATTTTTGTTGGGCGGAATAACAGCTGGGGTGGCAGTGTGGAGGAGTTTCGGTTGGGCAGAACATTGGCTAGGGTTTGATTATTTCGAAGGTTTTGGTTGGGCGGCATTTTGGCTAGGGGGAAGCAGGGTGCGGGGTTCTAGTCGGGCAGTACCCAGGCTAGGCTTGGTTATCATTTGCGGTTTTGCTTGGGCAACATAACAGCATAACAGCTAGGGTGGATAAGATTTATAATAAATAATTTTCTCGTGCAGCATAACTGCTATGGAGAGAGAAATAAGAAGGCGGGTTGTGACGCGTGTAAGGAAAATGGCCCTAGGCCATGTTTATGATTTTGGTGATTAATGTCAACATAGTCATTGGGACTAACATGTTTGTCAAGATGTATATTTGAAGGTATTTTTAGGTTCCAAGTGACGGTATTTTTAGGTTCCCGCAAGATGATCAAGAGAATTCTGCTCAGAGGAGCACCGACACAATTGATGGTGAGCATCGGATAAGTCAGTGGTCAGCACAGTCAAGCCAGCAGGGCCACGAAAGGACAGAGCACCGGATGATTCGATGGTTGAGTCATGGACCAGCGAATGAATCCGTGGTCAGCGCGGGAGATGGCAAAGTCAAGTTTGAATGAAGCATAGGATGGTCCGATGCTATGTCAAGATTACCAGCGGATGAATCGTGGAACGTGGCAGGCCATAGATGCATTATAAAGGACAAGGAGCACCAGACAGTTCGATGGTACAAGACATGGACCAGCGAATGTGTCAGTGGTGTCGGCTCGGCTCGAGATCGGCTCAGATTCGGCTCTGGCAGAAATATGCATAGCATCGATTGATCCGATGCTACCTTGGCACCAGCAGCGAATCAGTCGGTGGTAGGTTCAAAGCCAACGGCCAGTGCAACGGCTAGTTGGGAAATTGCTCCGGTGCAATGCGTCGGTGCTCAGCAAATGAGTCGGTGGTCACGCAGAAACTTGGCCGTTGGAGCAACGGCTAGTTCATGGACTTGGGGCTATATATACCCCCTTGGCCGGCCATTTGAAGTTGCTTGAGACTTGGGGAAGTGGTTGATAGTTGCTCTACTCATTTACAAGTGCTCATTCCACCAAAGTGCTTAATAGAAGATCTAGGTGATTAGCATAGAGCTTAGTGCTTGATTAAGTGCTAGTTAGACCTTTTAGCGCATTGCTTTAGGTGTTAGCCTAGAGTTTAGGCGAGGTTTGCACACCTCTATCTATCGGTGCTTGCGCGCACCAAGAGCTGTAAGTATCGGGGCTTGTAAGTCTTGCGAGACCCTCCAACCGAGTTTGTGGAGAGGCCGCCGTTACTTTGTGCTAGGGAGGTGAGGCCCTAGGCGATTTGCCGAAGCTCAACCAAGTGGAGGCGGCGAGGAGCATCCGAGAGAGGCCAAGCAGAGACCCACTCGCGTGTGGGGAAGTCCCGTAGGCTACCCTACGGAGTGACTCGACCGGGGAGTTTATGCCCTTGCGCGGGCATTCCCTTTGATAGGGGCTCCAACAACGAGGACTAGTGGAAAGCCGTGGCTTTCCGATACCTCGGGATACATCGCCGTGTCGAGAGTTTGCTTACTCTATCTCTTTACATTCCGCATTACTTATTGCACTACATTTCGCATTTACCTTTCCTAGAATTATTGCCATGTGTAGTTGCTAGGATTGGAACATAGGGTGCAAAACCTTTAGCGGTAGAGTTAGCAACACATAGAAAAACCTATTGCACATTTAGATAGAAATTGAAATAGGTTTTTATATGTGCTCTTAGCCATAGGTTTTTAGAATACCCTAATTCACCCCCCCTCTTAGGGTGTCACGGTCCCTTCAGCGCGGGTGGCATAACGGCTGTACCTGGCATTTCCCAGTGTGTACGCGGGCAGCGTAACGGCTGGGATTCAGCAGGCAACAAGCCAGCAACGGGGTTTAGCGGCGGTGTCGAGGGTATATGTTTGGTGAGGCATGGCCTCAAGAGCATCATGGCAACGCTCAGAGAATATGTCTAAGGCCGATACGCCTTGAAACTGCCTTTGAATCGAGCTAGTCCCAGTAGACGCTCGGCGAGGGTTGCGGCGCTTCGAGAGGGACGACGCGGCGGAGCGGTAGCCGAAGCACGACGACGGCGTGCTCGTTGCGCGGCGTTGCTCGGTTGGGACGGCGCCGGCGGCGAGGCAGTGCGTGCGTGGGGCTGGCTTTGGGGTGGCGACGGTTTCTGGCGCTAGGCATGGCGCGGTGGAGTGCGGTGGTGGCCGGCGGCGGCGCGCTGGCAGGCGGCAGCGGCGTGGGCGCTAGGGTAGGCTGCTGGGCCGCGCGGTGGAGAAGGCGGAGGCGAGCCGCGCGCAGCGTGGCTGGGCTGGCGGAGGGGTTGGGCCGCGCGGAAAGTGAGGGAGAAGGTGGGAGCAGGCCGGGCCAAAAAGGGAAACAGGCCAAAAGGGGGAGGTTCGGTGGCCTGGAAGTGTGTAAAGGGGTTTTCCTTTTATTTGAGATGGGGTTCTGAATTTAAATTTGAATGGAAATTCAAATTTAAATAGGATTTTGAAGTGAGGCTTGGAGTAAACATAATGACAGAATATTTTGGAAACATTTGAAGTGTGGAAAGACAGGAACATGTCTAGGGTTTGACTTAGGTCCTTATAGAGATGATATTTGGAGATTAATTTTCAAATTTGAATATTACTTCCAAAGATGTTTGGAAAAAGGGCTCTTGCGAGATTGTTTCCCAGATATCTTGGTTTGAGAATTAATATTCAAATTTAATTCAAATATTAATTCAAAAGATTTTAGAAAAGAAGGTATTTGGAAGAGTTGTTCCCGAGATTTGAAATCTAGATTTAGAATGAGACGTCTAAGGGCAAACAAATGCATCACACATGATGGTTTAAATGCATAGTTTAAATTGTAAGAAAGGTTTTGAATATTTTGGGAAAAGAAAATATATTTAATTAAAGAAAAATTTTAAAAAAATTGTATTTTTAAATGCTCTAAAATGTAGGGTGTTACACAATCAACCACAAATTTATTCTTTGAAAATAGTAATAAACAAAATGTGCCTAATTTAAACCCTAAGTATTAACTTCTCATTTTGTCCAATATATACTACTAGAAAACTGAAAATTCGTTCGTGGCATTAGTATCAGCTGTACTTTGGGCTGGTACTAATGCGTGAATTTAGTACCGGCTTTCACGTACAATGCCCCGGGAGCCTTTTAGTTCCGGGTCAAAACACCACTCAGTACTAAAAGCCACCTTTTAGTACCAATTGGTGCTATGACTCGGTACTAACGACTTCCCGATACTCTGGACCATTTAATACCAGGTCATAACATCACTGGTACTAAATGGTGCTTTCGTATCAGGTGATATTATGATCCAGTACTAAATGGTATTTCATGGACTCAAAAGAAAAGCATCACATATGAGACACAATTTTTGTCTTCTAGAGACACTGATTTAAAAAACAAAAACTACACAAGAAGAAAATATGAAAAACAAAACAAAACTACACAAGAAGAAAATATGAAAAACAAAACAGAAAAATAGAAAAAGCAAAACCAGAGACTAGCTTTGGGGGGTGTTTGGTTCCCACTGCTAAAATTTAGCACCTATCACATCGAAACAAAGTACATATGCATGAAGTTTTAAATATAAATTATAAAAATAACTAATTATACAGATTGTGACTATTTTACGAGACGAATTTTTTAAGCCTAATTAGTCTATGATTTGACAATGGGGTGCTACAGTAAACATGTACTAATGACAGATTAATTATACTTAATTAATTTGTCTTGTGGAGTACTGATAGAATCTGTAATTTGTTTTTTATTAGTAATCGAAAATCCTGTCCGACATCCCTCCTACATTTCGATACGATGTTTAGCACATGCATCCAAACACCCCCTTGGTATTGCATCTAGACTGTGGATTTTGGGCAACTATACTGGTGACGACCTCCCGCCCCCGTGCTATCTTCCTTCTTCTCTTTTAGGGCCGAACATTGCTCTTAGTATTTACAAATGAATGTACGTCTGACTGACCAAAGTCATTGTGCCCTAAAAGTAACCTCGGTTTGTAGGGGTGGACAATGGCATCATAAGTCAATTTCTGTGGGCGGTGAAAATGATACAGTGAACGCAATTATTTGTAGGGGCGGTGCACCACTAGTGGAACGGCCTTTGGTCCCTGGTCACTCAGTCCCGGTTGCGTTCCAGCCGGTAAGTGTGAATTTAGCACCATTTTGTAATAATACCGGCTGGGAATACCAACTGGGAATATAACCGGTACTAAAGTGCACCTCGGGGGCCGGGACGCAACAACTAGCGTGTCGGTGGTGGCCATTTAGTACCGGCTGGGACTAACGTGCCCCGACGGGCGAGGCCCAGGGTAGGGGCAGTTTAGTACCGGCTAAAGGCTCCAGCCGGTACTAACGCGCAACATTTAGTACCGACTAGAGTTACTAGCCAGTACTAAATTGCTCCCCCTATAAATCAAAGTCCTTCTTCCTCCTCGAGCCCCGAGCCTTCATTCAGACAGAGAGCTCGTTCTTCTCGTTCTTGGCGCAAGTGAAGGAGGTGCTGCCAATTTTTGGTTTTGTTTATGGATTTCACTCATCCAAGTGTTGTTAAGGTTAGCAATAACATCCTCTCTTCTTTTATACTCTTTATGTTCTATTTCGTGCTCAATAGTTAGAGAAATTTGTTACTTTTAAAAACAGGAGAGAATGAGGGAGATTTTTTTTATTTATACATCCATTTGAGCTATATAGATTCAATACTTCAATTAGAGGGAAACTTTATGCAATACTTTGCATTGGCAATTTTAAAATGATTTTTATGAATTGATTCCAAGTGTCATGTATATATGTATCATTATTCTTAATTTGTGGTTTTAGTGATGAGTTCATACCCGAGAGAATGAGCATGATTTTAGTGAGTTTACACCCGTGAGAATAATGAGCGTGATTTTTTTTGTGTAAATTTTTTGAAAATGTGCAAGTGATGATGGATTGGCTCATATTTTTGTACGGTTTTAGAGCTCGATTGGAAAAAATGTAATCAAGCAATTGATTGACTGAAACCACCTGATGATGGGAAGTAGCCAACTGGTGAGGGAAATTGTGAGAATGCTTGCAACATTGGGACCGAGCCTGTTGCATTGGGCACATGTCATTCTCGCCATTCCTGTCACCAGGGGGTGCTCCCTATCATCAGGTGGATAAAGTCCATCATCTCCAGTTACTCCACAACCAGCCCAACTTAATTCTAGTCGGGCTCTATAACCATGCAACTTAATAGAAAAGCCATTAATCTGATGCACTCTTCAGATTTTATTTTTATTTCATTTATTTAAGAAAATCAGAGTGATATTTGAAGTGAAATTATTTTTATTGTTAATTATGTTCAATTTGTAGAAGTTGTTTTGCAACATGATGGATTGGCGCGTCGTGCATCTGCACGCCTAGCTGTACGTACTATATTGAAGCACGCTGGCCATTCTCTTCAGTTTTGACCTTCAGAGCGTTTGGGGCTTGTTAGTGGTTGTATACATCATTGGATTAAGAAAGCATTTTAAAAACTCACGACTTGTAATATAGAAGATGCACATGATGTCGAGGTGTATGGTACGGATGATGATCGAGCTTTGGTGGCTCGACTTAATGCTAGGCGCGAAGAGTTGGGGTTGGCAGACATTGGTCGTTCGGTTGCTAGAATTCGGGAGGCGGTTCATGAGGCGACAATAAATAGAAGGCATGAGTAGTGTGTGTGATGGATATTTCGAACCTTTTAATTCTGTGCAATGTTGTGTAATGGATATTTCAAACCTTTTAATTGTTAGTAATGTTATTTGTTGGACGTTGAGACATTTATTTTATTTGAATAAATTATGTTGGATGTTGTATGACACATATATATCTTTCATAAATAAATTTTTATGTTTAATATTGAATGCCCTTTTGTAAAATTTGTTAAGCAATTTGTGTATCTTTAAGTTTTATGTGCAGCAGGATTGAAGATGGACCGTCAATGGATGTACGGCGGTAGGAACACCATGGCGTGGATTGTTGGCCTAGACGCTTTTCTCAATGCGGCTAATGCCAACAGGTGCCCGAAGGGTTTCATGTGCTGCCCATGCCATGTTTGCCAGAATTTGAAGCAGTACTCGAAAAGGGACACTCTACACATCCACCGAGCTGAAAGAGGTTTCATGGATAACTATAATGTTTGGACAAAGCACGGTGAACCGGGTGTTTTGATGGGAGACGATGAAGAAGATGACGATAACATTCCAGACTTGGCCCTCTTACATGCAGCCGGTGTGTTTGAAGATGATGATCCAATGGACGAGGTTGAAGAAAATGTCGTAGAAGAGGAGCCACCCGATGAGCTAGGTCAGGTGTTGCTTGATGCACAGAAAGACAGTGAAACTGCGAAGGAGGCAAAGAAGTTCGAGAAGATGCTGGAGGATCACAATATGAAGTTATACCCAGGCTACAAACTGGAGCAGAAGAAGTGGGTACCACGCTGGAGATGCTAAAATGGAAGGCAACAAATGGTGTCACCAACAAGGGATTTGGTGAGCTACTATAAATCGTAAAGAACTTGCTTCCTGAGGGTAACAAGCTACCGTCAACAACATACAAAGCAAAAAAGATTGTTTGCCCTCTTGGATTGGAGGTAGGAAAGATACACGCATATCCTAATGATTGTATCCTGTATCCGACGCCGAATATGAGAAATTAGAAGCTTGTCCTGTTTGCGGTGCATTGCGGTATAAGATCAGGCAAGACGATCGTGGTGAAGTTGAGGGGCAGCCAACTAAGAAAAAAATTCCTACAAAGGTGATGTGGTATTTTCCAGTCATTCCACAACTGAAGCATTTGTTCAGAAGTAAGGAGAACGCAAAGTTGATAAGATGGCACAAAAAAGATCATAAGCGAGATGAGATGATGAGACACCCCGCAGATGGGTCCCAGTGGAGAAATATTGACAGAGAATTTCCACAATTTGATATGGATGCAAGGAACCTAAGGTTTGGTTCAAGTATGGACGGAATGAATACATTCAGCCAGTGACCCTATGTATATTCAACCTTCCTCCTTGGTTGTGCATGAAGTAGAAGTTTATCATGATGCCGACACTTATCTAAGCTCCAAAACAACCTGGCAACGACATCGACATGTAACTAAGACCTTTGGTCGATGAACTTTTACTATTGTGGAAGGAAGAAGGTGTAAGTGTGTGGGATGAGTAGAAATAGGAAACTTTCGTCCTCCGAGCATTACTTTTTGTGACCATCAATGATTGGCCTGCACTTGGAAACCTGCCGGGACAGTCAAACAAGGGATACTCGGCCTGCACCCACTGTTATGATGAAACAGACTACATTTATTTGAAACACTATCGAAAGTGCATGCATATGGGCCATCGTCGGTTTTTTACCACCCGATCACCTATTAAGACAGGAAGGAAAACATTTTAGAGGGGAGCCTGATAATCGATCTAAGCCTTTATTCCATAATAGAAAGCGTGTGTTTTCGATGGTAAAGGATGTGTGGGTAGTGTTTGGAAAGGGTCGTGGTAGCCAAACCGTTCCGAATAACGAGGACGGACATGCGCCCATGTGGAAGAAGAAGAGTCTATTCTGGGAGCTACCTTATTGGGAGATCTTGGAGATCCGCAACACAGTTGGTGTGATGCACCTGACGAAGAATCTTTGTGTGAACTTTCTTGGCTTCATGGGTATTTATGGAAAAGGAAAAGATACAGTGGAAGCAAGGGGTGACCTAAAAGCCATGGAACAACGAAAAGACCTACATCCTAAAAAGAAGGGAAAAGACCAGCGATACTTAAGGCCTGCCAGCTACACTCTCATCAAATAGGAGAAAGAAAGCATGTTTGATTGCTTGAACAGTATCAAAGTGCCATCCAGATACTCCTCAAATATAAAAGGAATAATAAAAATGAAAGAGAAGAAATTCACGAACCTGAAGTCCCATGACTGCCATGTCCTGATGATACAATTGCTTCCAGTTGTCTTGAGGGGTATTCTACCAGATAATGTAAGGTTGGCAATCGTGAAGCTATACGCGTTCCTCAATGAAATTTCACAAAATGTGATTAATCCAAGAAGTTTAATAAAGCTACAGCAAGACGTGGTCCAATGTCTTGTAAGCATCGAGATGGTATTCCCACCTTCATTCTTTAATATTATGACACTTCTCCTAGTTCACTTAGTTAAATAGATAACTATTTTGGGGCCAGTATTCCTTCACAACATGTTCCCTTTCAAGAGGTACATGGCAGTCCTAAAGAAGTATGTTCACAACCATTCTTGGCCAGAAGTATGCATCGCTAAAGGCTATGGAACAGAGGAGGTCATTGAATTTTGTGTGGACTTTATTGAGGATCTTGATCCGATTGGGCTCCCCGTGTCACACCATGAGGGGCGACTTTGCGGAAAGGGCACACTTGGGAAGAAAGCTAAAATGGACCCTCCTCAACATGAAATCTGCATAGCAAACTACACGGTTCTACAAAGTTCCACCTTTGTGGCTCCATATATGGAGGAGCACAAGGATATTATACGGTACGAAAACCCAAACAAGTCTGCTGCATGGATTACCCGTCATCACATAGATACTTTTAGAGATTGGCTTAGACATAAATTCCTCGGTGACAGCACGATTGATCAACAACTTCAATGGCTAGTTAGGGGACCATCATTCACAATCTTGCAATACCAAGGCTACGAGATAAATGGGTACACATTCTACACAAGAGCTCAAGACCAAAAGAGCACTAACCAAAATAGTGGTGTTCGTATAGATGCAACAAACAATAATGAAATAAAGGACAGCTACTATGGCATCATAGAGGAGATATGGGAACTATATTATGGACTTATAAAAGTTTCCCTGTTCCGCTGCCAATGGGTGAGCCACGTCGGCGTAACGATAGACTGGTATGGGATGACAACAGTGGACCTCAACAAGATTGGATATAAGGAGGAACCATTTGTCCTAGCCAAAGATGTGTCACAAGTGTTCTATGTGAAGGACATGTCCGGCAAACCCAAGAAGAGGCCGCAAAAGAAGACAGAAAAGAAGCCAGAAGATAATGAGTCTAAACACCACATAGATTTTCCAGGAAAAAGAAAAATAGTTGGAATTGAAGACATTACGGACAAGTTAGAAGATTTTGATCAGCTAGATGATCGTCCTCCATTCTCAGTTGATGTTGACCCCAGCATCTTGTTATCCAAAGAGGACGCTCCTTAATTACGGCGCTATCACAACCAAGGGACCTTCATCAAAAGAAGATAAATTTTGTTCCATTAGAGGCAGATGATGATGAGGAAGATTAATGGTTTCATTTGGTGTATTTTGCATGAAGTGATGTAATGTGCCGTGTAGTGCATTTTCGACCTATTATCTCGAATGAACTTACTATAATTTTGCATGGTGAAAATATTGTTCTCTCGTACTGTTTATCTACTATAACTATATAGGAGATCCCCACTAAAGATTTCTCTCAACTCCCATGAAGCCACATCATCACCTCCCACTAAGATGCATTAACTACTTCATGCCAAACTTTTGTAGGTTCACATCATCATATACGCATGGGCATGTCAGCAATGTTTTCTCTTTTCGGACTTTTTCCTATTTTTAAAATCTTCACTTTATGTTTGATAATGGAAAGACTTTATTCTACTTAATCAACATCCGCATTCTGCTATATATGAAGCTAAACTCATGCTATTTCAATAGCCAGTTTGCATGTAGAAGCAATACCATAACTCAAACTTTTTAGGGTTGGTTTTTTGATACAGTTGTAATGTAGTAGTTTTATTATTTAAAGAATATTGTCATATCTATAGTTAATTAGCATAAACAATGTTTATCTATTTTATGCAATTTTAATTGTCAATTTATCAGCAGCCACAACGTATTATGTACTTATGTTCCTGAAATGAAATGAACCGTGTGTATTCTTTAAATGATCAATATTTTTACAAGATTTCAGTATCTCTTGCTCCATGTTATCCTTTATCCATGATCCAGTACAATGCTACTACAAAGTTCACGCAACAATGTTACACAATAGATATGTCAAAATTTTTCTAATAAGATACACAATAGATATGTCAAAGTAATCTCTACAAGTGTACTATTTTAGCAAGCAACTAAAGAACCATATTGATTCATAGTTTAAAAGAAAAACTCTTTCAAATCCCGCAGCAACGCGCGGGAAATTACCTAGTTGATCATGGAAGGTGTTGAAATATTAAATTTGACACAATTAAATAATTAATTTATGATTTGAAGAGAAAATTGTATGGGTTATTCAAGTTAGTATTTATAAACATTTTTGCATGTAGAAAATATTAAGTTTTTCATTTTTTATAGATTAATATAAGTATGTGAGATATTTATAACCTCTTAGTATGCAAAATTGTTAGTTTCAAAACAGGGATGTATATTACTGTATTTTTAAATTTTGAAATTGAACATATAATCATCAATGTGCTTATAATTTTTTAAAAATAACTGTTGTGCCTTTGTAATATTTAATAAGTATAAAATGTTAATAAAAGTAATTTAAAGGAATAGGAAAAGAAAAAAACAGATAACGGGTAAATGGTATATGTGGAGGCAGTTTAGTATCGGTTTGTAACAAAGTCCGGTACTAAACTGCCCCACATTTTCATCTCCCGCCAGAATTGGCAGTTTAGTACTGGGCCTTGTTACAAACCGATACTAAACTGCCCCCTGGTGCCAGTTTAGTACCGGTTGGTAACAAGGCCCGACACTAAACTGGCATCTTATATAACTGCCCGCCTTTTTCCCCCACACTTAGCCGCATTTTTGACACCACGCCGCCTTCTTTGTCTTCCTCCCCGAGCCGCGCCGCCGCCAATGCCGTCGTCGATCCCCGCACCTGCGGCGCCCTCCCCCTTTGCTCGCGCCACCCGAGCTCCTCCTCCGACGCAGCCCATGCTCTATGTGCCACGCGATTCCCCGTCAAGGCCTGCGCCGCGCCTCCCCCGGACGTCTGGCGCCGCCGCTGTCTTCGCCACGCCGCCAGAGCTCCTACTCACTGTTCCCCGTTGTCAGCGGATCCCTCGCGCTCCACTCAAGCTCCTCGCCGCGGCTCCATCGCGCGCAGCCCATGCTTCCACGGCCGCCACCATCTCGGCCGCCGCCCCGACCGGCAGGGCCCGCTGCTCTCCATCGTCCGGCCCCCCGCGCGGCCACCTTCGCCATCTTCGCTCGCCTGGACCGCCCATCGTCGGCCCCGTCACGAGCGCTGACGTCCCCTTCGCCCACGCCGCTCGTACGACACTGCGGGCCGGCAACGCCCCGGCCCCGCTCCCCCATCCCGCCCCACGATCGACGTAAGCCCCGCTGACGTTAGCACGAGAACATGCTGACGTCAGCATTAGTTTACAACTAGTTAGAAATGTTAGAAAATAGTTAGAAATTTTTATAAAATCTTAGAAATGTTTAGAAAATAGTTAGAAAATTTTAGAAAATCTTAGAAATTGTACAAAATGTTAGAAATAGTTGGAGATTGTTAGAAATATTTAGAAATTGTTAGAAATATTTAGAAAATGTTACAATTTGTTAGAAATAGTTAGAAATTTTTAAAAAGTCTTAGAAATTGTACAAAATGTGATAAATTGTTACAAATATTTAGAAATTGTTAGGAATATTTAGAAAATGTTACAACTTTTTAAAAATTGTTAGAAATTTTTAGAAAATCTTAAAAATTGTACAAAATGTTAGAAATTGTTAGAGATTGTTAGAAATTATTAGAAATTTTTAGCAATTGTTGCCATTTAGTATATGGCCGGCTCATATATTTTACCAGTATATGCTTGATATACTTATATCATCATTAATTTTAGAGGAAATACTAGGAATATTAGAGTAACTATTATGCTTCATGTACTTTATTTCTATCATATATTAGGAAATGCTAATAATTTACTTTCATTCAATAAGGGAAAAATGGTCGGATGTAGCGATGAGGAGTTCATTTATAATATGATTCGAGAGGGTACAGCCGCAGCCGGCCAAGAGATTGATGCAGGCGAGGATGATGGCAGTCAATATCTCAATTTTTCTGGACATGGAGGGGCTGGAGGGGATGGAGATGATGGAGAAGATGATGACGACCAGCAAGAAGAAACTGTTCTTGATGAAGGCAATGAGGCCGAGGTATACATAACGATTTTGACATATATCCATTATTTCAAATTTGTAGGTATCGATGTCGTGTATTAATTAATAATTTTATTTTTAGGCACCGGATCGAGGCCTCCAAAACGGAAACGAGGCTTCAAGAAAAAGATGCAGGGGCATACCGTGGTCACAACAATGGAAGATGACGGTGAACCAAAAGAACCCGCCGGGATTAGGACGACTTATGTGAATCAATATGGATATCTTGTCAGGAAAAACATCCCCATCAAGTGGGAGCTTTAGAGGATATCCAAATGTTGAAGTTCGACAAATCATCTCGGACACAGAGAAGGAAATGCTATGGAAATATATCCTTGCACACTTCGCATTTTCGGATGACAAGTTATGGTTAGTCAAGGATTGGATTATGAAGAAGATGGCTACTCAGTTTTAGTCGTTCAAGAAGAAGTTGAAAGCCGAGTACGTCAAGAAGGACCTCACATCAGATTTCAAGAAGAAGTTCCAGAACCAACAACCATTTTGGGATGAATTCTTGCAGAACCAGTTGTTGGCAGACTACAAGAAGCGAGTTAAAACTGAC
The DNA here is from genome assembly GCA_015476505.1 of Urochloa ruziziensis. Taxonomy (NCBI): domain Eukaryota; kingdom Viridiplantae; phylum Streptophyta; class Magnoliopsida; order Poales; family Poaceae; genus Urochloa; species Urochloa ruziziensis. The sequence continues at coordinate 57,269,580 of CM027120.1, forward strand.
ATAGACAATGCCTCGAAAAAAACTTAGTTCCATCATCTTGGACCAGGAGGTTATGCGAAGGCGATTCCGAAATGGAAGAAGATGGAAGAAGATCTGACTGCATGAGGAATCATACCGTAGACTCTCTCATGGCCATTACGAGCGAGGTGGTACTTCTATGCTCATGGAGGCACACTAAATATGGAAAATGGTACATTTGTGACTAGTGAGGTCATAGCCGCTGCGATCAACAGGCTCGACGAAGCAATGAAGAAAGTGGAAGATAGATCTTTCAAGCCTGATCGAGAGAAGGACGAGCTGACTTATGGTCTTAGAAATCCAGAACACACTGGTCGGACTCGAGGCGTGGGCGTAGTTCCATGGAAACGTGGCTTCAGTGCTGATTCCCATATGTACCAAAGCTGTTCCAGAAGCAAGGCAGCCATGGAAGACCAGGTGCGTAACCTAGTAGAAAGGCTAGCGATGGTTGAAAGCAGATCAGCCCAAGAAATAAACGAACAAGTCAATTGGTGAGTGGCTGAAGTACTTAGCCAACACCAGGGTGAACCTAGTGCACCAGGCGGTGAGAATTTGGAAATCAGCCGCGCCTCTCAGCGCCGTAGCAGCATCGCATCCACCGAGGCCACAGAAAGAGGTCCTGGCAACAAAAGATACCCCGTGGATGACATCACTATGAGGACCTACTGTGAGCTTCTTTATCTTGTCGAGAAGAAGTTCAAAGTATGTGCTAAAGGTGTTGCTGAAGTTCCGGTCCAAGGCGAGACACTTCACAACGTGCCGATTCCCGAAGGATACGCTAGAGTCTTGGTTGACCGAGTGGCTGGCGATTGGGCAGAAGACCTTGACATTCTGATTCCTACAGGTGAGGGACAAATAAGATTGAAGCACATAACAACAGATTTCGCGACAGCATCGGCTACAAGGGAACCCAGCATCAAACCTCTATCACCACCTAGTACAAGGGACCCCATCATGACTCCACCTCAGCCACCTCCTAAGCCTCAACAGAAGAAGAGGTACACCAAGGCTCCAATCCCGCCGGTTCCTAAGCGGCAGAAGAAGCACAAAGAGAAGCCTCCACCTCCGAAGCTCCCGTACGAGAAAACAGATGAGAAAACCGATAGGGACGTGGACCAATATGTTAAAGATTATTTTGAAAAGTCTAAGGAGAGGAGAAAGCCTAAGCCGAAGGAACCGGTGGACCCGGCAGTTCAAAAATTCTTTATTAAATAGGCCAGACCAGTGGTGAAAGAAAAGCTATCAGACTACGACCGTATAATCACTAAGTCGCATGCAAATCTCGAGAATAGAAAAACCTCAACTGCGAGGGGAAGATGCTATCCCAATTCACGAGGGCTGCGCTCGAAAAGAGTTCATATTGGGGGAATCACTTGTATGGCCTGAGCTGTTGCCATACCTAGAGACAAGAATGTATGAGTTCCATCAACGGTACATGACTGAATCTGCGAAGGGCACAAGCATGTTCGCAACTCAGATTACAAATGAACTCTATCGATCGCCAACTGATGTGTGGATCGAATTCTCATATGTTCATTTTGTATACCATCGAGATGTCCTTTCCAAGTCCCTCATTAGTGCATGGGTTTTGTATGTATTTCCTGACATTTCTGTATTGTAAATCTAGTTCTCGTGCGTGGTCTAATCCATTCTTATATGTTATTTTGTATCATGTAGGATGGAGGCTCAACATTGCCGGAAAAAAGAGATATTATAACATTGTCTTCTTGGATACGGATATCATAAATGTGGATACGGTTACATCAAGGCCCAAATGGATGATGAACAATATCTTCAAAGCCTTGATGAACCAACATGCATGTCCATTCATACTCTTGCCGTACAACTTTTCGTGAGTCCTGAACATATTCGACTATTTTTACATTCCTTCATGTTACAGTTCAAAATTGGTCATGTTAATTACCTCTTTATATGTACAGGTTCCACTAGATACTGATTGTAATCGAGGTTAATCAAGACAGGGTTACGGTGTTCAACTCTTTGAGAAAGGACAAAGAAGATTACTGAAGCCTCATAAACGTTTTTAACAACGCATGGTCTTGCTTTGTTAAAGAACAAGTTGGACTATCACAGTGGAACGAGCTTATATGGAGGACTAACTTTCCGGTACGTTTACAATTCGTTATTTTATTTCTTCAAACATCGCAAATATTACATAACAGATTGTTCATATATCTATATAGTGTTTGAGATAGGAACAGGAAAACAACTTGTGTGGATACTATGTATGCGAGTTCATCCACTCTTTTGTGGGTCCAAACCAAATGACGGAAAGAGAATTCGAAGTACGTAAAGTTTTCATTATGCAAATTTGTTTACTTAGACTAACGAAGATTTTCCGTGACAGATTATGCAAAAGACAGAGGACCTCATTGAACCAGAACGAGTCAAGGCTATTCAAGAACAACTCATGGGATTCCTACTCGATGAGGTCATAAATCTGAACGACGAATTTTATACAGATCACAGAATAAGCGTGGGTGCACTTGACCCAGATGCGAACATCTCAGATGAGGAGGAGGAGCACCTGAAGAAGAAGAAGTAGCTTTATTAGTAACATATATATAATACTTTTTATTAGGCTAACTAAGTATATGTACATTATGATAGTAACGTACGTAATATTACTTTATATGCACAAGAATACGAATATGACTACGAATACGCATTAGGACTAAAATATAGGATACAAATACGAATACGCATTAGAACTAAAATATAAATAACAAAAGAAAATAATGGAACAGAAAAGAAAAAAAATATTAGTACCGGCTGGTAACACTAGCCGGTACTAAACTGCATGTCCAGGCACAAGCCGTGGGCATGACGTTTAGTACCAGCCGGTACTAAAGTGCTGCGTTTAGTACCGGTTCAAACTGCACACCAATTTAGTCTCGAAATTTTAGTACCGGCTGGAGAACTGGTACTAAACGCGGCTTCCCAGCCGGTACTGAAGCCCATTTTTCCACTAGTGCACCTTCTAAAAAAAGTTGAGGGAATTTGTTTTAGAAAAACGGCCCTGTAAACCTATTCCCACAAGGTGGTGACCCTTTTTTTCCTTGAATGGCAGGAGTTTGTACGTTACTCACCTTGTTTCTAAATATAGGGCATTCTGGCTGGGAATTGTGCCCCTATAACGAATCGGCGTGTGGATACATATTAATCTGTACTCTCTCGAGTGTTTAAATAACTAATGTTTTAGTATGCGTGCCGTCAGCACTCTTTCGTTTTGACCATCAATATCAATTTGAATATTTCAAATTAATTTTTGAAAAGTGATATAATTAGATTCGTCTTCAGTACTAATCTTAAAATTTACATTTCTGCTACATTTTTTAATATGTTTAATACTATTAATTCATGGTCATAATAATGTCTTCATCCTGTCACTGTCTGAGACAACAATTGTTTAAACTTTAAAGACCAGCAGAACTAGCAGTACACCGTCTTTAAACCGTCTTTAACGCTACTCTTTCTCAGCGACAAATTAACGTGAATGACACGGGGAGTGGTTGGTGACTCACCACCAAGCTCAGGCCTCTGGTCCACGGTAGTGGTTTCTCACTACATCCAAATCAAATCAAACTTGGCTCTGGACAAATTCTCCGAGGTCTTTCCAAAAGGCATTTCTTAGTCAGGCCAAAAGCCTACGCATATGACTAGCTTTGGCCTACAAATAATTCTCCGAGGTCTTTTTTGCATGACTTTGGCCCATGTGAACGGCTGATGACGCCCTCCTGTTGCTGGTCGGACTTAAGTCGGACGGATTGCAGTTCTTGTGATCGGAACCACCTAACAAGACCAGTATAGATTTCAACAAGGGGCGACAATACAACATTTTGGTATTTTTTATTTTCTTCAAACGATTATCTACTGAATAAATTAAACACTTGATTATTACATAGACAGCCCTAAATCATACTTAACCCTGAAGAGCGTCTCATCCGTCGAGGCTGCCCACGCCGGGGCGTGGAGGGCCGCCGCCGCCGGCCGCAAGCTCGCCCACGCGCGGTCGCTGCGCGCCACTGCCGCCGCCCGGCAGCCAGCCTCCTCCATGGCTTTGTGGTTGAATGCTGTAGGAAGAAGAACCTATTGTGTCACTTCCAGGTGGGGTTCGCATGTTAGAGAAAATTAAAGGGGAAAGGGGAATTGATTTTGGCACATCTTCCCTATACACTAAAATTGTGAAAGGGGATTTCCCTATATGGTGAGAAATAGGAAAAAGAAAATCAATCTGTTGGAGTTGCTCTAAGGAGTTATATTTCCTTTGATCCATGTTGTCTAATGCTTTAATTGTCTCCATTTTAATGGGCATGCAAAAACATAGTTTTCTAATGCAATGTGGAATTCAAATGATACATGAGGGGAAATTATCCGTGCCTGACTCATAATAGAGCTGGTGCAAAAATTCCTATATGTTCCGGCTCTATTAAAAATTGCACGGATAGTCCTGAGTGTATATCTATGCTAGCTATTGGTAAGAGCCGGCATATAAATTCTTATATCCATGACGGTTCATTTATAAGCCGGTACAGATGATTTATTATCCATGCCGGATTATTTTAAATGTCCACTACAGATGGGCCGACGTGAATGAGTGTTCTCTAGTGACTGATGCTAGGCCATAGTGTTTCTACCGTATATTCATCATTTCAAAGCCAATTGTTGCACGTTATCTTAACGCGCAAAGAAATCCGCCAAATCTTATATATGTTGCACAGACGTTTTGTATGATGCCATTGTCGTGAAAGCATGGGTGGAGTGAGGACTTGAAAATGTTTAATTTATAAACTAACTGCACAGAGCCACATATTCATCTCCTAAAATATGCAAACCCTACTGTAGTTTATACTCAAAAGTGAAAAGAAAAGAAAAGGAAACATACATAACCGAGAGGTAAACTGCCGGCTGATAATGCCCTAAATTCTTTCACCATCTTTTTCTTAACAGATGAGCCTATAAGAATGAGCTAGTCTTTGTCTCTAGTAGTGACACAAATGGAGAGACCACCTTTTGTCCACGTCGGTTAGTACAGGTTGTTTTTGACCCGGTACTAAAGGTTGCATTTAGTATTGACTCTACAGCAAAGTGCCCACGGGACACTTTAGTACTGGCTGATGTCACGATCCGGTACTAAAGTGCGCCTCAAGTGCCGGGGGGCAACGGCTAGATACCACCCGATGACCATTTAGTACCGGCTGGTACTAAATTGCCCCGAGACCATTTAGTACAGGTTCGTAACTCTAGTCGGTACAAAGTGGCGAGATTTAATACGGGGTGGAGCCTCTAGCCGGCACAAAAGTTCTTTCTATATATCAGTCATCTTCTTCCTCCCCAAGCCGAACCAATCATTTGACCGAGATCGGGCTTGTTCTTCTCCATGGCGATTTAGAGAGGAGGTGCTTTCCCTTTTTTTCAAGATTTGTGGGGATTTAACTCAGTCAAGTGCTTGAAAGGTTAGCAACTTCATCCTCTCATCTTTATGGTCTTTATGCTTCGTTTCATGCTTTATAATTAGAGGAATTTGTGATTCTTAGAAAGAGGGAGAATGAGCTAGATTTTTGGATTTATACATTGATTTATTTGAGACATATAGAAACAATAAGTTGAAATTGAGAGAAGTTTTAGGGTGTGTTTGGTAGAGCTCCGAGAGCTTATTCTTAGCTGAATCCAGCAGGAGCTCTGCCAAACAGTTTTTTAGAGAGAAGTGATTCTATGCCTGTGAAGTAATTCTCTGAAATGAACTAAAAGGCTGAGAGCTGAAAAACTAGCTTCTTCTGATTCTGTGAAGTGGTTCTCCATCCTGATTTTAAAAGTTTATGCTAGAGAATCAAAGAGAATCACTTTCAGCCACAGAATCACTTCTCTCAGAGAATCAGCTACTATAGAGAATCAGAATCAGATGAAGCTCTACCAAACAGGTCCTTATTGTGTAATCGGCATGTGGCAAGTTTAAAGTGATTTTTTCAGTTATTTTCAATTGGCACGTGTATATATCATTATGTTATTTTAAAAAAATATTAAATAAAGTTGGTAGTAACTTTGTTAATGCTAATATTATATTATAAAATCCCACCTTTCATCATGCTAGGAATTAATATTGATGCACTGTATTTAAAAAATAAAATTGCATACTGGTTGTTGGTATATTTGTTTCTGTTTGAATGGAATTTATGTTGTGTTGACTAATTAATTTTGATGGATGTTGAGACAATTATTGGTGTTATTTTGTACGGAATTATGAATTTGTTTTTTAAGTTGCATGTATTGAATGTTATGGGATATGTATATCTTCGATTGAAAAAATAGTTTTATGTGAAACAAAATTGCGATGGACCGGCAATCATGTGCGACAACCGGTGCACTATGGTGTGGATTAATGGCCTACAGGTTTTTCGAATTAATATTTGATGCTTGAATTATTCGAGATACTAGCTTATAATATTTTAAATGTATATAAATTGTATATATATACACATAATATTTAATATATACGTAGTCAATATACGATACGAATATGCATGGTCAACACTCGTATAGGCAAATGCATATAAATACGAATACACGGTGAACTTAAAGCAAAAGCAAAGGAACAATAAAAGAAAAAATAGTTAGTACCGGCTGGAGCCACCATCCGATACTAAACTATGCTGCTAACCAGGACATTCTGACCGGTATTAAAGGTGGCTTCCCCAGTTGTGTGACTTCTGCTAGGCTGCTACTGTTCCCAAGCTTATAATTTTCAATTCAAATCCAATTGTTAGGACAACATATTTACCTGCAGACATATCCTCCAAATCTTATGTTACTGGAACATCTATCTATCTATTATCTTACTACAATAATATTAGAAAGCCATTACGTTTATTTGAGAGGGTCATGAAATTACCATATTATCAAAAAGAAAAGAATATACGCCACTAAATTTAGTACATAATGGATGACCCGGTACTAAATGGCTAATTTAGTACTATCAGTACCAACAACCGATACTAAATGGTAGTAAGCTCAAAAGGTCAAAAAAGACATTCTGAATCACCCTAAAGGCAGACTTCACGAGCATTGTCGCAAGTCATAGGTCACACGATTTTTTTCACGTGTAAATGCGTGTGAGTGGTGCATGAGATTTGAACCCACGACCTCAAGTCTTGCACGAACTTCCCTTACCATTCCACCTACACAACACATGTGAGTAGAAGGGAGAAATACATTCTTTTGTACAGCCATGGAGGACAATTTAGTAGCAAGTCAAAACACCATTCGATAGTAAATGTCACATTTTAGTACCGTGATATTATTGACTGGTACTAAAAGACTCCTGGGGCACTGTATGTGAGACCTGTATACTAAATGCATGCGTTAGTACCGACCCAAAGTGCAGCAGGCAGGGTTAAAAATCCCGACCGGAACCGGTCCGGAAACCGCGGTTACCGGTGTAACCTGTCCGGACCGGTACCGGTTCCGGTCGGTTACAAACCGGCAAAATTCAAAATTTTTAAATTTGAATTCAAAAATTAAAAAATCCGAAAAAATCGAAAAAAAATCCCAAAAATACTTCAAGCTGCGACAAATGTAATGGTGTAAAATTTTTTCAAATATTCATTCGTTAAGTACAGTTTGCAGGAATTCAAAGTTAAATAAAAAAAGAAAAAGAAAAAACAGGCGCGGCCCGTGAAGGCCCATCAACTCCTACACTCAGTTAACACCACACCCATTTGTATGCATAATTATAAATTATTACTTTGGACATTAATATGTGCATAACTCATGCAAAAAAAGATTTATAAATTTATTTTTTCCATTCGTCTGTAACCGGTCAAACCGGTCCGGTAAACCGCTCAAACCGACCGGTAAACCGGTCACGCCCGATTACACTAGGTTTAAATTTGAGAATTTGAATTCCACCGGTTTGGGGCGGTTACCGGTCAAACCGGTCCGGTAAACCGCTACCGGTGGGCGGCGGTTTGGGGCTACCTGTCAGGAAAAAAAACCCTGGCAGCAGGTACTAATTCCACCTACGAATATTCAGCTTTCTAGTAGTGTAAATTAAGAGTTAATCATAAGTTGAAGAAAAGAATCTGTACGGTATAAGAGTTGAGATAATTTGCGTTGTTTAAGTCATGTAAATTCAAATTATTGAATAGTCAGTTTATTGAATAATTATGTAAATTCGCAATTTTCTCAATCTCTAAAGCATAAAACAATATAAACTAATCATATAACATGAGAGGATGAACTTGTGTACCTTGTAGACTCCTTTAGATGAGTGAACTCTTCACAAATTTTGAAATAAAATTGACATCACCTCCCCATATCTGAGTACACCATGATCGAACACAGCTCGGAGTGTTCATGATGCTCGGGTGTGGGGTGGAAGAAAGGGCTAAATAGGAGAAGGTCATTAGCACCGGTTGCTGCCTGCAACCGGTGCTGATGATTTCGAAACACATCAGCACCAGTTGCAGCCACCAACCGGTGCTGATTGTGGCCTCATTAGCACCGGTTGCAGCCACCAACTGGTGCTAAGCTCGCCCCGCCATATTAGCACTGTTTGGTGGCTGCAACCGATGCTGTTGGGTAGGATTTAGCGCCGGTTGTTGCCACCAGTTAGTGCTAAAGCCTCCTCACCTGCCCTGTTAGGCTCCTAGCCATTGTACCCGGTGCTAAAGGCCACATTAGCACCGGATCTTGATGGCGCCTGGGGGCAGATGTTGCCTTCTTCAGTAGTGATGTTAGCTACTATGTAGCTTTCCATATGTAATCAAACTTGCCTCTTTAGAAATAAATAGTACCCTTTTCTATCTCTTCTCTCGCTACGTCATATATATAATGGCTGCCTCAAGTCAAGCTAGCAGCAGGAACAAGGCTGCCGGAAGGACACCACGTATCTACCACGTTGTTCTTGCAGCATCGATATCGGTGATTGCGAGAATATCCACGAACAACCCTTTTCTGCCTTCTTGACAATTTGGCTATCATAAATTGCAGGCGCACATATCCTGTCTGGTGATTGTCAATTTCTTTTTGGTATTGGATGGTGCGGATAGCTAGATTAACTCTGCGTGATGTGAAGCAGTATCTGCATATTAATTAGAATCTCTTGGCTGATTTGATCATGTCGAATTAGAAACATGCTTTCTTCCCGCTTTGCATAACCGAGTTTTAACGCACACAGCATCAGAAAGATGAAGGAGATAGATAAGGGGAATTCAAAAGCCGAAGCCGGAAGCGCGGCGGCAGCGGCGTTGAAGCCGTCGGAGGTGGCGGAGACTGCAGCACCCGATGCTGCTACCGACGCTGACGCCACTGACAGCGAAGACGATGGGGGGATGACGTCCCTGGAGTACATCACGGTCTACAAGCAGCTACCGCCGCACGAGGTGGAGCTGATCCTGGAGAAGCCTGTGGAGCGCGCGCCCTTCTCGGAGTCCCAGGCGTGCAAGGATCTGAACGAGGACCCCTCTGCGACCGAGGCCGACTTCGAGGACGCGCTGGTGGCCTCGGCAGGACCAGAGGGCCAGGTTCCAGGAGTGGGTGCGCGGGAGTACGAGGCCAACGGGTACATCGTCGTGAGTGATGAGTATATCGCCAGGAGGGCTCGGGTAGAGCAGGTGGCCAGCGAGATGTGGAAGGAGGCGTTTGCTGATTTCGGCAAGGAGGAAGATGAGGGTTCTGATTGATTGGTCCGGTTGCGATCGAACTGGCATGAATGAATGGATGAATAGCGTACATTTATGTATCTCTGTGTATCTATCTGCGTACGTATCCGAGACTGTTTTAATGGCGAGCAAGACGATGAGTTCGGTGAGGAAGAAGACGACTCTCTCTCTCTCGCTCGGGGAAGAAGGCGACAGAAATACTGTGCTTGGTACGGTGTACGTACACACGCCTAGCCGTGTACGTATGGAAGTACACAGGTACCACCCAAATATTTATTTCACAAAGGTACTACGACTGCCGGCTATAGATGGCCATTCGGGCCGCCCGGCCCGGCCCTGGCCCGGGCCCGCCCTGGCTCGCTCTTTCACGGGTCGTGCCTGGCCCGGCCCTATGCCCCTGCGGGCCGTGCCGGGCGCGCCCACGGGCTGGGGTGACGGCCAAAGCCCGGGCCCGTCGTGCCATTTCGGGCCGGGCCAGCCCGACCTAGCCCGGCACTACACACCAGGCCGGGCCGCCCGCAGCCCAGATCAACAGCAGGGGACGCCGCCATCGTTGCTGCTCGAGCGGAGCTCCCCACGCTGCAGATCTTGCTCCACGCGGGCGCCGGCCGACGCATGCGTCGCGCGCAGCTGGCCGCCATGCCGCCGCTCGTGACCTTGTGGCCGTCGCCGACGCCGAGCCAGAGAACAGAGGACGCAAGCTCATCCCCGCCCGCCGGCGGCCGCCACCCACCTGCTCCGCCCAGCTCTGCTCCTGCCCGTAACCTGCCCCCGCGACAGCCGTCGTTGGAGATCCGCACAGGGGGCGGTCAACCCTCACTCGTACCGCTGCCCACCTGCCCCGTCGCCGGAGATCTAGGGTGGAGGCCGGGGACGAAGGAGAGGAGGATGCAGGGAGTCGTCGAGTTTCGGCCGTTGCCGCCTCGCCGCAGATCTGGGGGGCCGGGCCGCCGAGGAGGAAGGAGAGGAGGGAGCCGCGCGCGGAGCAGCCTGGAGGGAGGGGCAAGCTGCAACGCCGGAGGGGAGGGTGAGATGCAGGCCTGAGGCGCCGGAGAGGAGAGAGAGATGTGGCGCCGGAGGGGAGGCTGGGATGGCAAGGTGCTACGGCGGAGGGGAGGGTGAGCTGCAGCGGCGGAGGGAAGGCTGGATGGCGAGCTGCGGCGCCAGCGCCGGAGGGCATGCTGCGGCGGCGGATTGGCTGTGAGGGAGAGTCGGAGAGAGCAGAGAGAGGGAGTAGAGATATACGGGGGGTGGAGTTGGACTATTGAAGGTTGTTGGGCCAAAATTGCATATAAGTGTGGGGTTATACGGGCCGCCACCGGGCCACCCTGCTATCTCCGTGCCGGGCCGTGCCAGCCCACGGGCTGGGGTGGCGGCCCACGCCCGGGCACGGTAGTCGGGCCGGGCCAGCCCGGGCACGGTGGGAAGCGGGCCGGGCCGTGCTTGGGCCGGGCCAAATTGACCGTGCTTCGGGCGGGCCAACGGGCTACGGGCTGCATGGACATCTATACTGCCGGCCTGCTGTTCTTGGTCCAGGACGAGGGGAAAATTAGTAGAGGTAGTGCATGTCTGTGTAGACAATATAATTTGCTAATTGAGTAGACAATATAACATCAACATATAAAGGTTAACTGCATCTAAATTCTACAGTATTTTTAAACATGGAATAAATTAGTAGAGGTAGTGCATGTCTGTGTAGTTATCCACAAGTAATAAATATGAGAGTTTAATGATAAACGTGTCGCTCGAGGATAGGGGGTGATTATGTTAGATTTCTTCAAGCACACACTACCGGAATCTGGGAGTTTGCCGTGTGCCGCTGACACACGGCAAAACTCATTTTACACATGGCAAAGACTTTGCCGTGTGTGGCCCACGGCAAAGCCTCGACGGCAACCAGCCCTGACAGCGAAAAGGGCTTTGTCGTGAGCCATCTATCGTGCACACGTAAAGATGTTTGCCGTGTGTTTTTCTAGACACACGGCAAAAAAAAAAAAGCAACAGACGACGCGCGAATGGTGGTGACAGGGGCAGATGGGGTGGGGCGATTTTGTCGTGTGCCAAAGGATGTTACGAAAAATAAAACAAAAAAGAAAAAAAATCAATGAGGCAGGCGGTGCGCGGGAAGCCGGCCCCGGCAGCGGCGTGAGGGCAAGTCGGCCCTAGCCGCGCCTAGCTGTACGTACTATATTGAAGCACGCTGGCCATTCTCTTCAGTTTTGACCTTCAGAGCGTTTGGGGCTTGTTAGTGGTTGTATACATCATTGGATTAAGAAAGCATTTTAAAAACTCACGACTTGTAATATAGAAGATGCACATGATGTCGAGGTGTATGGTACGGATGATGATCGAGCTTTGGTGGCTCGACTTAATGCTAGGCGCGAAGAGTTGGGGTTGGCAGACATTGGTCGTTCGGTTGCTAGAATTCGGGAGGCGGTTCATGAGGCGACAATAAATAGAAGGCATGAGTAGTGTGTGTGATGGATATTTCGAACCTTTTAATTCTGTGCAATGTTGTGTAATGGATATTTCAAACCTTTTAATTGTTAGTAATGTTATTTGTTGGACGTTGAGACATTTATTTTATTTGAATAAATTATGTTGGATGTTGTATGACACATATATATCTTTCATAAATAAATTTTTATGTTTAATATTGAATGCCCTTTTGTAAAATTTGTTAAGCAATTTGTGTATCTTTAAGTTTTATGTGCAGCAGGATTGAAGATGGACCGTCAATGGATGTACGGCGGTAGGAACACCATGGCGTGGATTGTTGGCCTAGACGCTTTTCTCAATGCGGCTAATGCCAACAGGTGCCCGAAGGGTTTCATGTGCTGCCCATGCCATGTTTGCCAGAATTTGAAGCAGTACTCGAAAAGGGACACTCTACACATCCACCGAGCTGAAAGAGGTTTCATGGATAACTATAATGTTTGGACAAAGCACGGTGAACCGGGTGTTTTGATGGGAGACGATGAAGAAGATGACGATAACATTCCAGACTTGGCCCTCTTACATGCAGCCGGTGTGTTTGAAGATGATGATCCAATGGACGAGGTTGAAGAAAATGTCGTAGAAGAGGAGCCACCCGATGAGCTAGGTCAGGTGTTGCTTGATGCACAGAAAGACAGTGAAACTGCGAAGGAGGCAAAGAAGTTCGAGAAGATGCTGGAGGATCACAATATGAAGTTATACCCAGGCTACAAACTGGAGCAGAAGAAGTGGGTACCACGCTGGAGATGCTAAAATGGAAGGCAACAAATGGTGTCACCAACAAGGGATTTGGTGAGCTACTATAAATCGTAAAGAACTTGCTTCCTGAGGGTAACAAGCTACCGTCAACAACATACAAAGCAAAAAAGATTGTTTGCCCTCTTGGATTGGAGGTAGGAAAGATACACGCATATCCTAATGATTGTATCCTGTATCCGACGCCGAATATGAGAAATTAGAAGCTTGTCCTGTTTGCGGTGCATTGCGGTATAAGATCAGGCAAGACGATCGTGGTGAAGTTGAGGGGCAGCCAACTAAGAAAAAAATTCCTACAAAGGTGATGTGGTATTTCATTCCACAACTGAAGCATTTGTTCAGAAGTAAGGAGAACGCAAAGTTGATAAGATGGCACAAAAAAAGATCATAAGCGAGATGAGATGATGAGACACCCCGCAGATGGGTCCCAGTGGAGAAATATTGACAGAGAATTTCCACAATTTGATATGGATGCAAGGAACCTAAGGTTTGGTTCAAGTATGGACGGAATGAATACATTCAGCCAGTGACCCTATGTATATTCAACCTTCCTCCTTGGTTGTGCATGAAGTAGAAGTTTATCATGATGCCGACACTTATCTAAGCTCCAAAACAACCTGGCAACGACATCGACATGTAACTAAGACCTTTGGTCGATGAACTTTTACTATTGTGGAAGGAAGAAGGTGTAAGTGTGTGGGATGAGTAGAAATAGGAAACTTTCGTCCTCCGAGCATTACTTTTTGTGACCATCAATGATTGGCCTGCACTTGGAAACCTGCCGGGACAGTCAAACAAGGGATACTCGGCCTGCACCCACTGTTATGATGAAACAGACTACATTTATTTGAAACACTATCGAAAGTGCATGCATATGGGCCATCGTCGGTTTTTTACCACCCGATCACCTATTAAGACAGGAAGGAAAACATTTTAGAGGGGAGCCTGATAATCGATCTAAGCCTTTATTCCATAATAGAAAGCGTGTGTTTTCGATGGTAAAGGATGTGTGGGTAGTGTTTGGAAAGGGTCGTGGTAGCCAAACCGTTCCGAATAACGAGGACGGACATGCGCCCATGTGGAAGAAGAAGAGTCTATTCTGGGAGCTACCTTATTGGGAGATCTTGGAGATCCGCAACACAGTTGGTGTGATGCACCTGACGAAGAATCTTTGTGTGAACTTTCTTGGCTTCATGGGTATTTATGGAAAAGGAAAAGATACAGTGGAAGCAAGGGGTGACCTAAAAGCCATGGAACAACGAAAAGACCTACATCCTAAAAAGAAGGGAAAAGACCAGCGATACTTAAGGCCTGCCAGCTACACTCTCATCAAATAGGAGAAAGAAAGCATGTTTGATTGCTTGAACAGTATCAAAGTGCCATCCAGATACTCCTCAAATATAAAAGGAATAATAAAAATGAAAGAGAAGAAATTCACGAACCTGAAGTCCCATGACTGCCATGTCCTGATGATACAATTGCTTCCAGTTGTCTTGAGGGGTATTCTACCAGATAATGTAAGGTTGGCAATCGTGAAGCTATACGCGTTCCTCAATGAAATTTCACAAAATGTGATTAATCCAAGAAGTTTAATAAAGCTACAGCAAGACGTGGTCCAATGTCTTGTAAGCATCGAGATGGTATTCCCACCTTCATTCTTTAATATTATGACACTTCTCCTAGTTCACTTAGTTAAATAGATAACTATTTTGGGGCCAGTATTCCTTCACAACATGTTCCCTTTCAAGAGGTACATGGCAGTCCTAAAGAAGTATGTTCACAACCATTCTTGGCCAGAAGTATGCATCGCTAAAGGCTATGGAACAGAGGAGGTCATTGAATTTTGTGTGGACTTTATTGAGGATCTTGATCCGATTGGGCTCCCCGTGTCACACCATGAGGGGCGACTTTGCGGAAAGGGCACACTTGGGAAGAAAGCTAAAATGGACCCTCCTCAACATGAAATCTGCATAGCAAACTACACGGTTCTACAAAGTTCCACCTTTGTGGCTCCATATATGGAGGAGCACAAGGATATTATACGGTACGAAAACCCAAACAAGTCTGCTGCATGGATTACCCGTCATCACATAGATACTTTTAGAGATTGGCTTAGACATAAATTCCTCGGTGACAGCACGATTGATCAACAACTTCAATGGCTAGTTAGGGGACCATCATTCACAATCTTGCAATACCAAGGCTACGAGATAAATGGGTACACATTCTACACAAGAGCTCAAGACCAAAAGAGCACTAACCAAAATAGTGGTGTTCGTATAGATGCAACAAACAATAATGAAATAAAGGACAGCTACTATGGCATCATAGAGGAGATATGGGAACTATATTATGGACTTATAAAAGTTTCCCTGTTCCGCTGCCAATGGGTGAGCCACGTCGGCGTAACGATAGACTGGTATGGGATGACAACAGTGGACCTCAACAAGATTGGATATAAGGAGGAACCATTTGTCCTAGCCAAAGATGTGTCACAAGTGTTCTATGTGAAGGACATGTCCGGCAAACCCAAGAAGAGGCCGCAAAAGAAGACAGAAAAGAAGCCAGAAGATAATGAGTCTAAACACCACATAGATTTTCCAGGAAAAAGAAAAATAGTTGGAATTGAAGACATTACGGACAAGTCAGAAGATTTTGATCAGCTAGATGATCGTCCTCCATTCTCAGTTGATGTTGACCCCAGCATCTTGTTATCCAAAGAGGACGCTCCTTAATTACGGCGCTATCACAACCAAGGGACCTTCATCAAAAGGAAGATAAATTTTGTTCCATTAGAGGCAGATGATGATGAGGAAGATTAATGGTTTCATTTGGTGTATTTTGCATGAAGTGATGTAATGTGCCGTGTAGTGCATTTTCGACCTATTATCTCGAATGAACTTACTATAATTTTGCATGGTGAAAATATTGTTCTCTCGTACTGTTTATCTACTATAACTATATAGGAGATCCCCACTAAAGATTTCTCTCAACTCCCATGAAGCCACATCATCACCTCCCACTAAGATGCATTAACTACTTCATGCCAAACTTTTGTAGGTTCACATCATCATATACGCATGGGCATGTCAGCAATGTTTTCTCTTTTCGGACTTTTTCCTATTTTTAAAATCTTCACTTTATGTTTGATAATGGAAAGACTTTATTCTACTTAATCAACATCCGCATTCTGCTATATATGAAGCTAAACTCATGCTATTTCAATAGCCAGTTTGCATGTAGAAGCAATACCATAACTCAAACTTTTTAGGGTTGGTTTTTTGATACAGTTGTAATGTAGTAGTTTTATTATTTAAAGAATATTGTCATATCTATAGTTAATTAGCATAAACAATGTTTATCTATTTTATGCAATTTTAATTGTCAATTTATCAGCAGCCACAACGTATTATGTACTTATGTTCCTGAAATGAAATGAACCGTGTGTATTCTTTAAATGATCAATATTTTTACAAGATTTCAGTATCTCTTGCTCCATGTTATCCTTTATCCATGATCCAGTACAATGCTACTACAAAGTTCACGCAACAATGTTACACAATAGATATGTCAAAATTTTTCTAATAAGATACACAATAGATATGTCAAAGTAATCTCTACAAGTGTACTATTTTAGCAAGCAACTAAAGAACCATATTGATTCATAGTTTAAAAGAAAAACTCTTTCAAATCCCGCAGCAACGCGCGGGAAATTACCTAGTTGATCATGGAAGGTGTTGAAATATTAAATTTGACACAATTAAATAATTAATTTATGATTTGAAGAGAAAATTGTATGGGTTATTCAAGTTAGTATTTATAAACATTTTTGCATGTAGAAAATATTAAGTTTTTCATTTTTTATAGATTAATATAAGTATGTGAGATATTTATAACCTCTTAGTATGCAAAATTGTTAGTTTCAAAACAGGGATGTATATTACTGTATTTTTAAATTTTTAAATTGAACATATAATCATCAATGTGCTTATAATTTTTTAAAAATAACTGTTGTGCCTTTGTAATATTTAATAAGTATAAAATGTTAATAAAAGTAATTTAAAGGAATAGGAAAAGAAAAAAACAGATAACGGGTAAATGGTATATGTGGAGGCAGTTTAGTACCGGTTTGTAACAAAGTCCGGTACTAAACTGCCCCACATTTTCATCTCCCGCCAGAATTGGCAGTTTAGTACTGGGCCTTGTTACAAACCGATACTAAACTGCCCCCTGGTGCCAGTTTAGTACCGGTTGGTAACAAGGCCCGACACTAAACTGGCATCTTATATAACTGCCCGCCTTTTTCCCCCACACTTAGCCGCATTTTTGACACCACGCCGCCTTCTTTGTCTTCCTCCCCGAGCCGCGCCGCCGCCAATGCCGTCGTCGATCCCCGCACCTGCGGCGCCCTCCCCCTTTGCTCGCGCCACCCGAGCTCCTCCTCCGACGCAGCCCATGCTCTATGTGCCACGCGATTCCCCGTCAAGGCCTGCGCCGCGCCTCCCCCGGACGTCTGGCGCCGCCGCTGTCTTCGCCACGCCGCCAGAGCTCCTACTCACTGTTCCCCGTTGTCAGCGGATCCCTCGCGCTCCACTCAAGCTCCTCGCCGCGGCTCCATCGCGCGCAGCCCATGCTTCCACGGCCGCCACCATCTCGGCCGCCGCCCCGACCGGCAGGGCCCGCTGCTCTCCATCGTCCGGCCCCCCGCGCGGCCACCTTCGCCATCTTCGCTCGCCTGGACTGCCCATCGTCGGCCCCGTCACGAGCGCTGACGTCCCCTTCGCCCACGCCGCTCGTACGACACTGCGGGCCGGCAACGCCCCGGCCCCGCTCCCCCATCCCGCCCCACGATCGACGTAAGCCCCGCTGACGTTAGCACGAGAACATGCTGACGTCAGCATTAGTTTACAACTAGTTAGAAATGTTAGAAAATAGTTAGAAATTTTTATAAAATCTTAGAAATGTTTAGAAAATAGTTAGAAAATTTTAGAAAATCTTAGAAATTGTACAAAATGTTAGAAATAGTTGGAGATTGTTAGAAATATTTAGAAATTGTTAGAAATATTTAGAAAATGTTACAATTTGTTAGAAATAGTTAGAAATTTTTAAAAAGTCTTAGAAATTGTACAAAATGTGATAAATTGTTACAAATATTTAGAAATTGTTAGGAA
The DNA here is from genome assembly GCA_015476505.1 of Urochloa ruziziensis. Taxonomy (NCBI): domain Eukaryota; kingdom Viridiplantae; phylum Streptophyta; class Magnoliopsida; order Poales; family Poaceae; genus Urochloa; species Urochloa ruziziensis. The sequence goes on from CM027120.1 coordinate 57,287,701, forward strand.
TATTTAGAAAATGTTACAACTTTTTAAAAATTGTTAGAAATTTTTAGAAAATCTTAAAAATTGTACAAAATGTTAGAAATTGTTAGAGATTGTTAGAAATTATTAGAAATTTTTAGCAATTGTTGCCATTTAGTATATGGCCGGCTCATATATTTTACCAGTATATGCTTGATATACTTATATCATCATTAATTTTAGAGGAAATACTAGGAATATTAGAGTAACTATTATGCTTCATGTACTTTATTTCTATCATATATTAGGAAATGCTAATAATTTACTTTCATTCAATAAGGGAAAAATGGTCGGATGTAGCGATGAGGAGTTCATTTATAATATGATTCGAGAGGGTACAGCCGCAGCCGGCCAAGAGATTGATGCAGGCGAGGATGATGGCAGTCAATATCTCAATTTTTCTGGACATGGAGGGGCTGGAGGGGATGGAGATGATGGAGAAGATGATGACGACCAGCAAGAAGAAACTGTTCTTGATGAAGGCAATGAGGCCGAGGTATACATAACGATTTTGACATATATCCATTATTTCAAATTTGTAGGTATCGATGTCGTGTATTAATTAATAATTTTATTTTTAGGCACCGGATCGAGGCCTCCAAAACGGAAACGAGGCTTCAAGAAAAAGATGCAGGGGCATACCGTGGTCACAACAATGGAAGATGACGGTGAACCAAAAGAACCCGCCGGGATTAGGACGACTTATGTGAATCAATATGGATATCTTGTCAGGGAAAACATCCCCATCAAGTGGGAGCTTTAGAGGATATCCAAATGTTGAAGTTCGACAAATCATCTCGGACACAGAGAAGGAAATGCTATGGAAATATATCCTTGCACACTTCGCATTTTCGGATGACAAGTTATGGTTAGTCAAGGATTGGATTATGAAGAAGATGGCTACTCAGTTTTAGTCGTTCAAGAAGAAGTTGAAAGCCGAGTACGTCAAGAAGGACCTCACATCAGATTTCAAGAAGAAGTTCCAGAACCAACAACCATTTTGGGATGAATTCTTGCAGAACCAGTTGTTGGCAGACTACAAGAAGCGAGTTAAAACTGACATAGACAATGCCTCGAAAAAAACTTAGTTCCATCATCTTGGACCAGGAGGTTATGCGAAGGCGATTCCGAAATGGAAGAAGATGGAAGAAGATCTGACTGCATGAGGAATCATACCGTAGACTCTCTCATGGCCATTACGAGCGAGGTGGTACTTCTATGCTCATGGAGGCACACTAAATATGGAAAATGGTACATTTGTGACTAGTGAGGTCATAGCCGCTGCGATCAACAGGCTCGACGAAGCAATGAAGAAAGTGGAAGATAGATCTTTCAAGCCTGATCGAGAGAAGGACGAGCTGACTTATGGTCTTAGAAATCCAGAACACACTGGTCGGACTCGAGGCGTGGGCTGTAGTTCCATGGAAACGTGGCTTCAGTGCTGATTCCCATATGTACCAAAGCTGTTCCAGAAGCAAGGCAGCCATGGAAGACCAGGTGCGTAACCTAGTAGAAAGGCTAGCGATGGTTGAAAGCAGATCAGCCCAAGAAATAAACGAACAAGTCAATTGGTGAGTGGCTGAAGTACTTAGCCAACACCAGGGTGAACCTAGTGCACCAGGCGGTGAGAATTTGGAAATCAGCCGCGCCTCTCAGCGCCGTAGCAGCATCGCATCCACCGAGGCCACAGAAAGAGGTCCTGGCAACAAAAGATACCCCGTGGATGACATCACTATGAGGACCTACTGTGAGCTTCTTTATCTTGTCGAGAAGAAGTTCAAAGTATGTGCTAAAGGTGTTGCTGAAGTTCCGGTCCAAGGCGAGACACTTCACAACGTGCCGATTCCCGAAGGATACGCTAGAGTCTTGGTTGACCGAGTGGCTGGCGATTGGGCAGAAGACCTTGACATTCTGATTCCTACAGGTGAGGGACAAATAAGATTGAAGCACATAACAACAGATTTCGCGACAGCATCGGCTACAAGGGAACCCAGCATCAAACCTCTATCACCACCTAGTACAAGGGACCCCATCATGACTCCACCTCAGCCACCTCCTAAGCCTCAACAGAAGAAGAGGTACACCAAGGCTCCAATCCCGCCGGTTCCTAAGCGGCAGAAGAAGCACAAAGAGAAGCCTCCACCTCCGAAGCTCCCGTACGAGAAAACAGATGAGAAAACCGATAGGGACGTGGACCAATATGTTAAAGATTATTTTGAAAAGTCTAAGGAGAGGAGAAAGCCTAAGCCGAAGGAACCGGTGGACCCGGCAGTTCAAAAATTCTTTATTAAATAGGCCAGACCAGTGGTGAAAGAAAAGCTATCAGACTACGACCGTATAATCACTAAGTCGCATGCAAATCTCGAGAATAGAAAAACCTCAACTGCGAGGGGAAGATGCTATCCCAATTCACGAGGGCTGCGCTCGAAAAGAGTTCATATTGGGGGAATCACTTGTATGGCCTGAGCTGTTGCCATACCTAGAGACAAGAATGTATGAGTTCCATCAACGGTACATGACTGAATCTGCGAAGGGCACAAGCATGTTCGCAACTCAGATTACAAATGAACTCTATCGATCGCCAACTGATGTGTGGATCGAATTCTCATATGTTCATTTTGTATACCATCGAGATGTCCTTTCCAAGTCCCTCATTAGTGCATGGGTTTTGTATGTATTTCCTGACATTTCTGTATTGTAAATCTAGTTCTCGTGCGTGGTCTAATCCATTCTTATATGTTATTTTGTATCATGTAGGATGGAGGCTCAACATTGCCGGAAAAAAGAGATATTATAACATTGTCTTCTTGGATACGGATATCATAAATGTGGATACGGTTACATCAAGGCCCAAATGGATGATGAACAATATCTTCAAAGCCTTGATGAACCAACATGCATGTCCATTCATACTCTTGCCGTACAACTTTTCGTGAGTCCTGAACATATTCGACTATTTTTACATTCCTTCATGTTACAGTTCAAAATTGGTCATGTTAATTACCTCTTTATATGTACAGGTTCCACTAGATACTGATTGTAATCGAGGTTAATCAAGACAGGGTTACGGTGTTCAACTCTTTGAGAAAGGACAAAGAAGATTACTGAAGCCTCATAAACGTTTTTAACAACGCATGGTCTTGCTTTGTTAAAGAACAAGTTGGACTATCACAGTGGAACGAGCTTATATGGAGGACTAACTTTCCGGTACGTTTACAATTCGATAGTCTTATTTTATTTCTTCAAACATCGCAAATATTACATAACAGATTGTTCATATATCTATATATAGTGTTTGAGATAGGAACAGGAAAACAACTTGTGTGGATACTATGTATGCGAGTTCATCCACTCTTTTGTGGGTCCAAACCAAATGACGGAAAGAGAATTCGAAGTACGTAAAGTTTTCATTATGCAAATTTGTTTACTTAGACTAACGAAGATTTTCCGTGACAGATTATGCAAAAGACAGAGGACCTCATTGAACCAGAACGAGTCAAGGCTATTCAAGAACAACTCATGGGATTCCTACTCGATGAGGTCATAAATCTGAACGACGAATTTTATACAGATCACAGAATAAGCGTGGGTGCACTTGACCCAGATGCGAACATCTCAGATGAGGAGGAGGAGCACCTGAAGAAGAAGAAGTAGCTTTATTAGTAACATATATATAATACTTTTTATTAGGCTAACTAAGTATATGTACATTATGATAGTAACGTACGTAATATTACTTTATATGCACAAGAATACGAATATGACTACGAATACGCATTAGGACTAAAATATAGGATACAAATACGAATACGCATTAGAACTAAAATATAAATAACAAAAGAAAATAATGGAACAGAAAAGAAAAAAAAATATTAGTACCGGCTGGTAACACTAGCCGGTACTAAACTGCATGTCCAGGCACAAGCCGTGGGCATGACGTTTAGTACCAGCCGGTACTAAAGTGCTGCGTTTAGTACCGGTTCAAACTGCACACCAATTTAGTCTCGAAATTTTAGTACCGGCTGGAGAACTGGTACTAAACGCGGCTTCCCAGCCGGTACTGAAGCCCATTTTTCCACTAGTGCACCTTCTAAAAAAAGTTGAGGGAATTTGTTTTAGAAAAACGGCCCTGTAAACCTATTCCCACAAGGTGGTGACCCTTTTTTTCCTTGAATGGCAGGAGTTTGTACGTTACTCACCTTGTTTCTAAATATAGGGCATTCTGGCTGGGAATTGTGCCCCTATAACGAATCGGCGTGTGGATACATATTAATCTGTACTCTCTCGAGTGTTTAAATAACTAATGTTTTAGTATGCGTGCCGTCAGCACTCTTTCGTTTTGACCATCAATATCAATTTGAATATTTCAAATTAATTTTGAAAAGTGATATAATTAGATTCGTCTTCAGTACTAATCTTAAAATTTACATTTCTGCTACATTTTTTAATATGTTTAATACTATTAATTCATGGTCATAATAATGTCTTCATCCTGTCACTGTCTGAGACAACAATTGTTTAAACTTTAAAGACCAGCAGAACTAGCAGTACACCGTCTTTAAACCGTCTTTAACGCTACTCTTTCTCAGCGACAAATTAACGTGAATGACACGGGGAGTGGTTGGTGACTCACCACCAAGCTCAGGCCTCTGGTCCACGGTAGTGGTTTCTCACTACATCCAAATCAAATCAAACTTGGCTCTGGACAAATTCTCCGAGGTCTTTCCAAAAGGCATTTCTTAGTCAGGCCAAAAGCCTACGCATATGACTAGCTTTGGCCTACAAATAATTCTCCGAGGTCTTTTTTGCATGACTTTGGCCCATGTGAACGGCTGATGACGCCCTCCTGTTGCTGGTCGGACTTAAGTCGGACGGATTGCAGTTCTTGTGATCGGAACCACCTAACAAGACCAGTATAGATTTCAACAAGGGGCGACAATACAACATTTTGGTATTTTTTATTTTCTTCAAACGATTATCTACTGAATAAATTAAACACTTGATTATTACATAGACAGCCCTAAATCATACTTAACCCTGAAGAGCGTCTCATCCGTCGAGGCTGCCCACGCCGGGGCGTGGAGGGCCGCCGCCGCCGGCCGCAAGCTCGCCCACGCGCGGTCGCTGCGCGCCACTGCCGCCGCCCGGCAGCCAGCCTCCTCCATGGCTTTGTGGTTGAATGCTGTAGGAAGAAGAACCTATTGTGTCACTTCCAGGTGGGGTTCGCATGTTAGAGAAAATTAAAGGGGAAAGGGGAATTGATTTTGGCACATCTTCCCTATACACTAAAATTGTGAAAGGGGATTTCCCTATATGGTGAGAAATAGGAAAAAGAAAATCAATCTGTTGGAGTTGCTCTAAGGAGTTATATTTCCTTTGATCCATGTTGTCTAATGCTTTAATTGTCTCCATTTTAATGGGCATGCAAAAACATAGTTTTCTAATGCAATGTGGAATTCAAATGATACATGAGGGGAAATTATCCGTGCCTGACTCATAATAGAGCTGGTGCAAAAATTCCTATATGTTCCGGCTCTATTAAAAATTGCACGGATAGTCCTGAGTGTATATCTATGCTAGCTATTGGTAAGAGCCGGCATATAAATTCTTATATCCATGACGGTTCATTTATAAGCCGGTACAGATGATTTATTATCCATGCCGGATTATTTTAAATGTCCACTACAGATGGGCCGACGTGAATGAGTGTTCTCTAGTGACTGATGCTAGGCCATAGTGTTTCTACCGTATATTCATCATTTCAAAGCCAATTGTTGCACGTTATCTTAACGCGCAAAGAAATCCGCCAAATCTTATATATGTTGCACAGACGTTTTGTATGATGCCATTGTCGTGAAAGCATGGGTGGAGTGAGGACTTGAAAATGTTTAATTTATAAACTAACTGCACAGAGCCACATATTCATCTCCTAAAATATGCAAACCCTACTGTAGTTTATACTCAAAAGTGAAAAGAAAAGAAAAGGAAACATACATAACCGAGAGGTAAACTGCCGGCTGATAATGCCCTAAATTCTTTCACCATCTTTTTCTTAACAGATGAGCCTATAAGAATGAGCTAGTCTTTGTCTCTAGTAGTGACACAAATGGAGAGACCACCTTTTGTCCACGTCGGTTAGTACAGGTTGTTTTTGACCCGGTACTAAAGGTTGCATTTAGTATTGACTCTACAGCAAAGTGCCCACGGGACACTTTAGTACTGGCTGATGTCACGATCCGGTACTAAAGTGCGCCTCAAGTGCCGGGGGGCAACGGCTAGATACCACCCGATGACCATTTAGTACCGGGCTGGTACTAATTGCCCCGAGACCATTTAGTACAGGTTCGTAACTCTAGTCGGTACAAAGTGGCGAGATTTAATACGGGGTGGAGCCTCTAGCCGGCACAAAAGTTCTTTCTATATATCAGTCATCTTCTTCCTCCCCAAGCCGAACCAATCATTTGACCGAGATCGGGCTTGTTCTTCTCCATGGCGATTTAGAGAGGAGGTGCTTTCCCTTTTTTTCAAGATTTGTGGGGATTTAACTCAGTCAAGTGCTTGAAAGGTTAGCAACTTCATCCTCTCATCTTTATGGTCTTTATGCTTCGTTTCATGCTTTATATTAGAGGAATTTGTGATTCTTAGAAAGAGGGAGAATGAGCTAGATTTTTGGATTTATACATGATTTATTTGAGACATATAGAAACAATAAGTTGAAATTGAGAGAAGTTTTAGGGTGTGTTGGTAGAGCTCCGAGAGCTTATTCTTAGCTGAATCCAGCAAGAGCTCTGCCAAACAGTTTTTTAGAGAGAAGTGATTCTATGCCTGTGAAGTAATTCTCTGAAATGAACTAAAAGGCTGAGAGCTGAAAAACTAGCTTCTTCTGATTCTGTGAAGTGGTTCTCCATCCTGATTTTAAAAGTTTATGCTAGAGAATCAAAGAGAATCACTTTCAGCCACAGAATCACTTCTCTCAGAGAATCAGCTACTATAGAGAATCAGAATCAGATGAAGCTCTACCAAACAGGTCCTTATTGTGTAATCGGCATGTGGCAAGTTTAAAGTGATTTTTTCAGTTATTTTCAATTGGCACGTGTATATATCATTATGTTATTTTAAAAAATATTAAATAAAGTTGGTAGTAACTTTGTTAATGCTAATATTATATTATAAAATCCCACCTTTCATCATGCTAGGAATTAATATTGATGCACTGTATTTAAAAAATAACATTGCATACTGGTTGTGGTATTTGTTTCTGTTTGAATGGAATTTATGTTGTGTTGACTAATTAATTTTGATGGATGTTGAGACAATTAATTGGTGTTATTTTTTACGGAATTAGAATTGTTTTTAAGTTGCATGTATGAATGTTATGGGATATGTATATCTTCGATTGAAAAAATAGTTTTATGTGAAACAAATTGCGATGGACCGGCAATCATGTGCGACAACCGGTGCACTATGTGGTGGATAATGCCTACAGGTTTTTGAATTAATATTTGATGCTTGAATTATTCGAGATACTAGCTTATAATATTTTAAATGTATATAAATTGGTCTATATATACACATATATTTAATATACGTAGTCAATATACGAACGAATAGCATGGTCAACACTCGTATAGGCAAATGCATATTAAATACGAATACACGGTGAACTTAAAGCAAAGCAAAGGAACAATAAAAGAAAAAATAGTTAGTACCGGCTGGGAGCCCACCATCCGATACTAAACTATGCTGCTAACCAGGACATTCTGACCGGTATTAAAGGTGGCTTCCCCAGTTGTGTGACTTCTGCTAGGCCTGCTACTGTTCCCAAGCTTATAATTTTCAATTCAAATCCCAATTGTTAGGACAACATATTTACCTGCAGACATATCCTCCAAATCTTATGTTACTGGAACATCTATCTATCTATTATCTTACTACAATAATATTAGAAAGCCATTACGTTTATTTGAGAGGGTCATGAAATTACCATATTATCAAAAAGAAAAGAATATACGCCACTAAATTTAGTACATAATGGAGGACCCGGTACTAAATGGCTAATTTAGTACTATCAGTACCAACAACCGATACTAAATGGTAGTAAGCTCAAAAGGTCAAAAAAGACATTCTGAATCACCCTAAAGGCAGACTTCACGAGCATTGTCGCAAGTCATAGGTCACACGATTTTTTTCACGTGTAAATGCGTGTGAGTGGTGCATGAGATTTGAACCCACGACCTCAAGTCTTGCACGAACTTCCCTTACCATTCCACCTACAACACATGTGAGTAGAAGGGAGAAATACATTCTTTTGTACAGCCATGGAGGACAATTTAGTAGCAAGTCAAAACACCATTCGATAGTAAATGTCACATTTAGTACCGTGATATTATTGACTGGTACTAAAAGACTCCTGGGGCACTGTATGTGAGACCTGTATACTAAATGCATGCGTTAGTACCGACCCAAAGTGCAGCAGGCAGGGTTAAAAATCCCGACCGGAACCGGTCCGGAAACCGCGGTTACCGGTGTAACCTGTCCGGACCGGTACCGGTTCCGGTCGGTTACAAACCGGCAAAATTCAAAATTTTTAAATTTGAATTCAAAATTAAAAAAATCCAAAAAAATCGAAAAAAAATCCCAAAAATACTTCAAGCTGCGACAAATGTAATGGTGTAAAATTTTTCAAATATTCATTCGTTAAGTACAGTTTGCAGGAATTCAAAGTTAAATAAAAAGAAAAAGAAAAAACAGGGCGGCCCGTGAAGGCCCATCAACTCCTACACTCAGTTAACACCACACCCATTTGTATGCATAATTATAAATTATTACTTTGGACATTAATATGTGCAAACTCATGCAAAAAAAGATTTATAAATTTATTTTTTCCATTCGTCTGTAACCGGTCAAACCGGTCCGGTAAACCGCTCAAACCGACCGGTAAACCGGTCACGCCCGATTACACTAGGTTTAAATTTGAGAATTTGAATTCCACCGGTTTGGGGCGGTTACCGGTCAAACCGGTCCGGTAAACCGCTACCGGTGGGCGGCGGTTTGGGGCTACCTGTCAGGAAAAAAAACCCTGGCAGCAGGTACTAATTCCACCTACGAATATTCAGCTTTCTAGTAGTGTAAATTAAGAGTTAATCATAAGTTGAAGAAAAGAATCTGTACGGTATAAGAGTTGAGATAATTTGCGTTGTTTAAGTCATGTAAATTCAAATTATTGAATAGTCAGTTTATTGAATAATTATGTAAATTCGCAATTTTCTCAATCTCTAAAGCATAAAACAATAAACTAATCATATAACATGAGAGGATGAACTTGTGTACCTTGTAGACTCCTTTAGATGAGTGAACTCTTCACAAATTTTGAAATAAAATTGACATCACCTCCCCATATCTGAGTACACCATGATCGAACACAGCTCGGAGTGTTCATGATGCTGGGTGTGGGGTGGAAGAAAGGGCTAAATAGGAGAAGGTCATTAGCACGGTTGCTGCCTGCAACCGGTGCTGATGATTTCGAAACACATCAGCACCAGTTGCAGCCACCAACCGGTGCTGATTGTGGCCTCATTAGCACCGGTTGCAGCCACCAACTGGTGCTAAGCTCGCCCCGCCATATTAGCACTGTTTGGTGGCTGCAACCGATGCTGTTGGGTAGGATTTAGCGCCGGTTGTTGCCACCAGTTAGTGCTAAAGCCTCCTCACCTGCCCTGTTAGGCTCCTAGCCATTGTACCCGGTGCTAAAGGCCACATTAGCACCGGATCTTGATGGCGCCTGGGGGCAGATGTTGCCTTCTTCAGTAGTGATGTTAGCTACTATGTAGCTTTCCATATGTAATCAAACTTGCCTCTTTAGAAATAAATAGTACCCTTTTCTATCTCTTCTCTCGCTACGTCATTATATAATGGCTGCCTCAAGTCAAGCTAGCAGCAGGAACAAGGCTGCCGGAAGGACACCACGTATCTACCACGTTGTTCTTGCAGCATCGATATCGGTGATTGCGAGAATATCCACGAACAACCCTTTTCTGCCTTCTTGACAATTTGGCTATCATAAATTGCAGGCGCACATATCCTGTCTGGTGATTGTCAATTTCTTTTTGGTATTGGATGGTGCGGATAGCTAGATTAACTCTGCGTGATGTGAAGCAGTATCTGCATATTAATTAGAATCTCTTGGCTGATTTGATCATGTCGAATTAGAAACATGCTTTCTTCCCGCTTTGCATAACCGAGTTTTAACGCACACAGCATCAGAAAGATGAAGGAGATAGATAAGGGGAATTCAAAAGCCGAAGCCGGAAGCGCGGCGGCAGCGGCGTTGAAGCCGTCGGAGGTGGCGGAGACTGCAGCACCCGATGCTGCTACCGACGCTGACGCCACTGACAGCGAAGACGATGGGGGGATGACGTCCCTGGAGTACATCACGGTCTACAAGCAGCTACCGCCGCACGAGGTGGAGCTGATCCTGGAGAAGCCTGTGGAGCGCGCGCCCTTCTCGGAGTCCCAGGCGTGCAAGGATCTGAACGAGGACCCCTCTGCGACCGAGGCCGACTTCGAGGACGCGCTGGTGGCCTCGGCAGGACCAGAGGGCCAGGTTCCAGGAGTGGGTGCGCGGGAGTACGAGGCCAACGGGTACATCGTCGTGAGTGATGAGTATATCGCCAGGAGGGCTCGGGTAGAGCAGGTGGCCAGCGAGATGTGGAAGGAGGCGTTTGCTGATTTCGGCAAGGAGGAAGATGAGGGTTCTGATTGATTGGTCCGGTTGCGATCGAACTGGCATGAATGAATGGATGAATAGCGTACATTTATGTATCTCTGTGTATCTATCTGCGTACGTATCCGAGACTGTTTTAATGGCGAGCAAGACGATGAGTTCGGTGAGGAAGAAGACGACTCTCTCTCTCTCGCTCGGGAAGAAGGCGACAGAAATACTGTGCTTGGTACGGTGTACGTACACACGCCTAGCCGTGTACGTATGGAAGTACACAGGTACCACCCAAATATTTATTTCACAAAGGTACTACGACTGCCGGCTATAGATGGCCATTCGGGCCGCCCGGCCCGGCCCTGGCCCGGGCCCGCCCTGGCTCGCTCTTTCAGGGGTGCCTGGCCCGGCCCTATGCCCCTGCGGCCGTGCCGGGCGCGCCCACGGGCTGGGGTGACGGCCAAAGCCCGGGCCCGTCGTGCCATTTCGGGCCGGGCCAGCCCGACCTAGCCCGGCACTACAACACCAGGCCGGGCCGCCCGCAGCCCAGATCAACAGCAGGGGACGCCGCCATCGTTGCTGCTCGAGCGGAGCTCCCCACGCTGCAGATCTTGCTCCACGGGCGCCGGCCGACGCATGCGTCGCGCGCAGCTGGCCGCCATGCCGCCGCTCGTGACCTTGTGGCCGTCGCCGACGCCGAGCCAGAGAACAGAGGACGCAAGCTCATCCCCGCCCGCCGCGGCCGCCACCCACCTGCTCCGCCCAGCTCTGCTCCTGCCCGTAACCTGCCCCCGCGACAGCCGTCGTTGGAGATCCGCACAGGGGCGGTCAACCCTCACTCGTACCGCTGCCCACCTGCCCCGTCGCCGGAGATCTAGGGTGGAGGCCGGGGACGAAGGAGAGGAGGATGCAGGGAGTCGTCGAGTTTCGGCCGTTGCCGCCTCGCCGCAGATCTGGGGGGCCGGGCCGCCGAGGAGGAAGGAGAGGAGGGAGCCGCGCGCGGAGCAGCCTGGAGGGAGGGGCAAGCTGCAACGCCGGAGGGGAGGGTGAGATGCAGGCCTGAGGCGCGGAGAGGAGAGAGAGATGTGGCGCCGGAGGGGAGGCTGGGATGGCAAGGTGCTACGGCGGAGGGGAGGGTGAGCTGCAGCGGCGGAGGGAAGGCTGGATGGCGAGCTGCGGCGCCAGCGCCGGAGGGCATGCTGCGGCGGCGGATTGGCTGTGAGGGAGAGTCGGAGAGAGCAGAGAGAGGGAGTAGAGATATACGGGGGTGGAGTTGGACTATTGAAGGTTGTTGGGCCAAAATTGCATATAAGTGTGGGGTTATACGGGCCGCCACCGGGCCACCCTGCTATCTCCGTGCCGGGCGTGCCAGCCCACGGGCTGGGGTGGCGGCCCACGCCCGGGCACGGTAGTCGGGCCGGGCCAGCCCGGGCACGGTGGGAAGGGCCGGGCCGTGCTTGGGCCGGGCCAAATTGACCGTGCTTCGGGCGGGCCAACGGGCTACGGGCTGCATGGACATCTATACTGCCGGCCTGCTGTTCTTGGTCCAGGACGAGGGGAAAATTAGAGGTAGTGCATGTCTGTGTAGACAATAATTTGCTAATTGAGTAGACAATATAACATCAACATATAAAGGTTAACTGCATCAAATTCTACAGTATTTTTAAACATGGAATAAATTAGTAGAGGTAGTGCATGTCTGTGTAGTTATCCACAAGTAATAAATATGAGAGTTTAATGATAAACGTGTCGCTCGAGGATAGGGGGTGATTATGTTAGATTTCTTCAAGCACACTACCGGAATCTGGGAGTTTGCCGTGTGCCGCTGACACACGGCAAAACTCATTTTACACATGGCAAGACTTTGCCGTGTGTGGCCCACGGCAAAGCCTCGACGGCAACCAGCCCTGACAGCGAAAAGGGCTTTGTCGTGAGCCATCTATCGTGCACAGTAAAGATGTTTGCCGTGTGTTTTTCTAGACACACGGCAAAAAAAAAAAGCAACAGACGACGCGCGAATGGTGGTGACAGGGGCAGATGGGGTGGGGCGATTTTGTCGTGTGCCAAAGGATGTTACGAAAAATAAAACAAAAAAAAAAAAAATCAATGAGGCAGGCGGTGCGCGGGAAGCCGGCCCGGCAGCGGCGTGAGGGCAAGTCGGCCCTAGCCGCGCCTAGCTGTACGTACTATATTGAAGCACGCTGGCCATTCTCTTCAGTTTTGACCTTCAGAGCGTTTGGGCTTGTTAGTGGTTGTATACATCATTGGATTAAGAAAGCATTTTAAAAACTCACGACTTGTATAGAAGATGCACATGATGTCGAGGTGTATGGTACGGATGATGATCGAGCTTTGGTGGCTCGACTTAATGCTAGGCGCGAAGAGGGGGTTGGCAGACATTGGTCGTCGGTTGCTAGAATTCGGGAGCGGTTCATGAGGCGACAATAAATAGAAGGCGTAGTGTGTGTGATGATATTCGAACCTTTTAATTCTGTGCAATGTTGTGTAATGGATATTTCAAACCTTTTAATTGTTAGTAATGTTATTTGTTGGACGTTGAGACATTTATTTATTTGAATAAATTATGTTGGATGTTGTATGACAATATATCTTTCATAAATAAATTTTTATGTTTAATATTGAATGCCCTTTTGTAAAATTTGTTAAGCAATTTGTGTATCTTTAAGTTTTATGTGCAGCAGGATTGAAGATGGACCGTCAATGGATGTACGGCGGTAGGAACACCATGGCGTGGATTGTTGGCCTAGACGCTTTTCTCAATGCGGCTAATGCCAACAGGTGCCCGAAGGGTTTCATGTGCTGCCCATGCCATGTTTGCCAGAATTTGAAGCAGTACTCGAAAAGGGACACTCTACACATCCACCGAGCTGAAAGAGGTTTCATGGATAACTATATGTTTGGACAAAGCACGGTGAACCGGGTGTTTTGATGGGAGACGAGAGAAGATGACGATAACATTCCAGACTTGGCCCTCTTACATGCAGCCGGTGTGTTTGAAGATGATGATCCAATGGACGAGGTTGAAGAAAATGTCGTAGAAGAGAGCCACCCGATGAGCTAGGTCAGGTGTTGCTTGATGCACAGAAAGACAGTGAAACTGCGAAGGAGGCAAAGAAGTTCGAGAAGATGCTGGAGGATCACAATATGAAGTTATACCCAGGCTACAAAGGGAGAAGAAGTGGGTACCACGCTGGAGATGCTAAAATGGAAGGCAACAAATGGTGTCACCAACAAGGGATTTGGTGAGCTACTATAAATCGTAAAGAACTTGCTTCCTGAGGGTAACAAGCTACCGTCAACAACATACAAAGCAAAAAGATTGTTTGCCCTCTTGGATTGGAGGTAGGAAAGATACACGCATATCCTAATGATTGTATCCTGTATCCGACGCCGAATATGAGAAATTAGAAGCTTGTCCTGTTTGCGGTGCATTGCGGTATAAGATCAGGCAAGACGATCGTGGTGAAGTTGAGGGGCAGCCAACTAAGAAAAAATTCCTACAAAGGTGATGTGGTATTTTCCAGTCATTCCACAATGAAGCATTTGTTCAGAAGTAAGGAGAACGCAAAGTTGATAAGATGGCACAAAAAAGATCATAAGCGAGATGAGATGATGAGACACCCCGCAGATGGGTCCCAGTGGAGAAATATTGACAGAGAATTTCCACAATTTGATATGGATGCAAGGAACTAAGGTTTGGTTCAAGTATGGACGGAATACATTCAGCCAGTGACCCTATGTATATTCAACCTTCCTCCTTGGTTGTGCATGAAGTAGAAGTTTATCATGATGCCGACACTTATCTAAGCTCCAAAACAACCTGGCAACGACATCGACATGTAACTAAGACCTTTGGTCGATGAACTTTTACTATTGTGGAAGGAAGAAGGTGTAAGTGTGTGGGATGAGTAGAAATAGGAAACTTTCGTCCTCCGAGCATTACTTTTTGTGACCATCAATGATTGGCCTGCACTTGGAAACCTGCCGGGACAGTCAACAAGGGATACTCGGCCTGCACCCACTGTTATGATGAAACAGACTACATTTATTTGAAACACTATCGAAAGTGCATGCATATGGGCCATCGTCGTTTTTTACCACCCGATCACCTATTAAGACAGGAAGGAAAACATTTTAGAGGGGAGCCTGATAATCGATCTAAGCCTTTATTCCATAAAGAAAGCGTGTGTTTTCGATGGTAAAGGATGTGTGGGTAGTGTTTGGAAAGGGTCGTGGTAGCCAAACCGTTCCGAATAACGAGGACGGACATGCGCCCATGTGGAAGAAGAAGAGTCTATTCTGGGAGCTACCTTATTGGGAGATCTTGGAGATCCGCAACACAGTTGGTGTGATGCACCTGACGAAGAATCTTTGTGTGAACTTTCTTGGCTTCATGGGTATTTATGGAAAAGGAAAAGATACAGTGGAAGCAAGGGGTGACCTAAAAGCCATGGAACAACGAAAAGACCTACATCCTAAAAAGAGGAAAAGACCAGCGATACTTAAGGCCTGCCAGCTACACTCTCATCAATAGGAGAAAGAAAGCATGTTTGATTGCTTGAACAGTATCAAAGTGCCATCCAGATACTCCTCAAATAAAAGGAATAATAAAAATGAAAGAGAAGAAATTCACGAACCTGAAGTCCCATGACTGCCATGTCCTGATGATACAATTGCTTCCAGTTGTCTTGAGGGGTATTCTACCAGATAATGTAAGGTTGGCAATCGTGAAGCTATACGCGTTCCTCAATGAAATTTCACAAATGTGATTAATCCAAGAAGTTTAATAAAGCTACAGCAAGACGTGGTCCAATGTCTTGTAAGCATCGAGATGGTATTCCACCTTCATTCTTTAATATTATGACACTTCTCCTAGTTCACTTAGTTAAATAGATAACTATTTTGGGGCCAGTATTCCTTCACAACATGTTCCCTTTCAAGAGGTACATGGCAGTCCTAAAGAAGTATGTTCAACCATTCTTGGCCAGAAGTATGCATCGCTAAAGGCTATGGAACAGAGGAGGTCATTGAATTTTGTGTGGACTTTATTGAGGATCTTGATCCGATTGGGCTCCCCGTGTCACACCATGAGGGGCGACTTTGCGGAAAGGGCACACTTGGGAAGAAAGCTAAAATGGACCCTCCTCAACATGAAATCTGCATAGCAAACTACACGGTTCTACAAAGTTCCACCTTTGTGGCTCCATATATGGAGGAGCACAAGGATATTATACGGTACGAAAACCCAAACAGTCTGCTGCATGGATTACCCGCTCACATAGATACTTTTAGAGATTGGCTTAGACATAAATTCCTCGGTGACAGCACGATTGATCAACAACTTCAATGGCTAGTTAGGGGACCATCATTCACAATCTTGCAATACCAAGGCTACGAGATAAATGGGTACACATTCTACACAAGAGCTCAAGACCAAAAGAGCACTAACCAAATAGTGGTGTTCGTATAGATGCAACAAACAATAATGAAATAAAGGACAGCTACTATGGCATCAGAGGAGATATGGGAACTATATTATGGACTTATAAAAGTTTCCCTGTTCCGTGCCAATGGGTGAGCCACGTCGGCGTAACGATAGACTGGTATGGGATGACAACAGTGGACCTCAACAAGATTGGATAAGGAGGAACCATTTGTCCTAGCCAAAGATGTGTCACAAGTGTTCTATGTGAAGGACATGTCCGGCAAACCCAAGAAGAGGCCGCAAAAGAAGACAGAAAAGAAGCCAGAAGATAATGAGTCTAAACACCACATAGATTTTCCAGGAAAAAGAAAAATAGTTGGAATTGAAGACATTACGGACAAGTCAGAAGATTTTGATCAGCTAGATGATCGTCCTCCATTCTCAGTTGATGTTGACCCCAGCATCTTGTTATCCAAAGAGGACGCTCCTTAATTACGGCGCTATCACAACCAAGGGACCTTCATCAAAAGGAAGATAAATTTTGTTCCATTAGAGGCAGATGATGATGAGGAAGATTAATGGTTTCATTTGGTGTATTTGCATGAAGTGATGTAATGTGCCGTGTAGTGCATTTTCGACCTATTATCTCGAATGAACTTACTATAATTTTGCATGGTGAAAATATTGTTCTCGTACTGTTTATCTATAACTATATAGGAGATCCCCACTAAAGATTTCTCTCAACTCATGAAGCCACATCATCACCTCCCACTAAGATGCTTAACTACTTCATGCCAAACTTTTGTAGGTTCACATCATCATATACGCATGGGCATGTCAGCAATGTTTTCTCTTTTCGGACTTTTTATTTTTAAAATCTTCACTTTATGTTTGATAATGGAAAGACTTTATTCTACTTAATCAACATCCGCATTCTGCATATATGAAGCTAAACTCATGCTATTTCAATAGCCAGTTTGCATGTAGAAGCAATACCATAACTCAAACTTTTTAGGGTTGGTTTTTGATACAGTTGTAATGTAGTTTTATTATTAAAGAATATTGTCATATCTATAGTTAATTAGCATAAACAATGTTTATCTATTTTATGCAATTTTAATTGTCAATTTATCAGCAGCCACAACGTATTATGTACTTATGTTCCTGAAATGAAAGAACCGTGTGTATTCTTTAAATGATCAATTTTTACAAGATTTCAGTATCTCTTGCTCCATGTTATCCTTTATCCATGATCCAGTACAATGCTACTACAAAGTTCACGCAACAATGTTACACAATAGATGTCAAATTTTTCTAAAGATACACAATAGATATGTCAAAGTAATCTCTACAAGTGTACTATTTTAGCAAGCAACTAAAGAACCATATTGATTCATAGTTTAAAAGAAAAACTCTTCAAATCCCGCAGCAACGCGCGGGAAATTACCTAGTTGATCATGGAAGGTGTTGAAATTTAAATTTGACACAATTAAATAATTAATTTATGATTTGAAGAGAAAATTGTATGGGTTATTCAAGTTAGTATTTATAAACATTTTTGCATGTAGAAAATATTAAGTTTTTCATTTTTTATAGATTAATATAAGTATGTGAGATATTTATAACCTCTTAGTATGCAAAATTGTTAGTTTCAAAACAGGGATGTATTACTGTATTTTAAATTTTTAAATTGAACATATAATCATCAATGTGCTTATAATTTTTTAAAAATAACTGTTGTGCCTTTGTAATATTTAATAAGTATAAAATGTTAATAAAAGTAATTTAAAGGAATAGGAAAAGAAAAAAACAGATAACGGGTAAATGGTATATGTGGAGGCAGTTTAGTACCGGTTGTAACAAAGTCCGGTACTAAACTGCCCCACATTTTCATCTCCCGCCAGAATTGGCAGTTTAGTACTGGGCCTTGTTACAAACCGATACTAAACTGCCCCCTGGTGCCGTTTAGTACCGGTTGGTAACAAGGCCCGACACTAAACTGGCATCTTATATAACTGCCCGCCTTTTTCCCCACACTTAGCCGCATTTTTGACACCACGCCGCCTTCTTTGTCTTCCTCCCGAGCCGCGCCGCCGCCAATGCCGTCGTCGATCCCCGCACCTGCGGCGCCCTCCCCCTTTGCTCGCGCCACCCGAGCTCCTCCTCCGACGCAGCCCATGCTCTATGTGCCACGCGATTCCCCGTCAAGGCCTGCGCCGCGCCTCCCCCGGACGTCTGGCGCCGCCGCTGTCTTCGCCACGCCGCCAGAGCTCCTACTCACTGTTCCCCGTTGTCAGCGGATCCCTCGCGCTCCACTCAAGCTCCTCGCCGCGGCTCCATCGCGCGCAGCCCATGCTTCCACGGCCGCCACCATCTCGGCCGCCGCCCCGACCGGCAGGGCCCGCTGCTCTCCATCGTCCGGCCCCCCGCGCGGCCACCTTCGCCATCTTCGCTCGCCTGGACTGCCCATCGTCGGCCCCGTCACGAGCGCTGACGTCCCCTTCGCCCACGCCGCTCGTACGACACTGCGGGCCGGCAACGCCCCGGCCCCGCTCCCCCATCCCGCCCCACGATCGACGTAAGCCCCGCTGACGTTAGCACGAGAACATGCTGACGTCAGCATTAGTTTACAACTAGTTAGAAATGGTAGAAAATAGTTAGAAATTTTATAAAATCTTAGAAATGTTAGAAAATAGTTAGAAAATTTTAGAAATCTTAGAAATTGTACAAAATGTTAGAAATAGTGGAGAGTGTTAGAAATATTAGAAATTGTATAAATATTTAGAAAATGTTACAATTTGTTAGAAATAGTTAGAAATTTTTAAAAAGTCTTAGAAATTGTACAAAATGTGATAAATTGTTACAAATATTTAGAAATTGTTAGGAATATTTAGAAAATGTTACAACTTTTTAAAAATTGTTAGAAATTTTTAGAAAATCTTAAAAATTGTACAAAATGTTAGAAATTGTTAGAGATTGTTAGAAATTATTAGAAATTTTTAGCAATTGTTGCCATTTAGTATATGGCCCGGCTCATATATTTTACCAGTATATGCTTGATATACTTATATCATCATTAATTTTAGAGGAAATACTAGGAATATTAGAGTAACTATTATGCTTCATGTACTTTATTTCTATCATATATTAGGAATGCTAATAATTTACTTTCATTCTAATAAGGGGAAAATGGTCGGATGTAGCGATGAGGAGTTCATTTATAATATGATTCGAGAGGGTACAGCCAGCAGCCGGCCTAGAGATTGATGCAGGCGAGGATGATGGCAGTCAATATCTCAATTTTTCTGGACATGGAGGGGCTGGAGGGGATGGAGATGATGGAGAAGATGATGACGACCAGCAAGAAGAAACTGTTCTTGATGAAGGCAATGAGGCCGAGGTATACATAAGGAGTTTGACATATATCATTATTTCAAATTTGTAGGTATCGATGTCGTGTATTAATTAATAATTTTATTTTTAGGCACCGATCGAGGCCTCCAAAACGGAAACGAGGCTCAAGAAAAAGATGCAGGGGCATACCGTGGTCACAACATGGAAGATGACGGTGAACCAAAGGAACCCGCCGGGATTAGGTCGACTTAGTGTGAATCAATATGGATATCTTGTCAGGGGAAACATCCCTATCAAGTAGGAGCTTAGAGGATATCGAAATGTTGAAGTTTGACAATCGTCTCAGACAAAGAGAAGGAAATGCTATGGAAATAGATCCTGCACACTTCGCATTTGGGATGACAAGTTAGGGTTAGTCAGGATTGGATTATGAAGAAGATGGCTACTCAGTTTAGTCGTTCAAGAAGAATTGAAAGCCGAGTACGTCAAGAAGGACCTCACACCAGATTATCGAGAAGAAGTTCCAGAACCAACAACCATTTTGGGATGAATTCCTGCAGAACCAGTTGTTGGCAGACTACAAGAAGCGAGTTAAAACTGACATAGACATGCCTCGAAAAAAACTTAGTTCCATCATCTTGGACCAGGAGGTTATGCGAAGCGATTCAGAAATGGAAGAAGATGGAAGAAGATCTGATTGCATGAGGAATCATACCGCAGACTCTCTCATGGCCATTACGAGCGAGGTGGTACTTCTATGCTCATGGGGGCCACTAAATATGGAAAATGGTACATTTGTGACTAGCGAGGTCAATAGCCGCTGCGATCAACAGGCTTGACGAAGCAATGAAGAAAGTGGAAGATGGATCTTTCAAGCCTGATCTAGAGAAGGACGAGCTGACTTATGCTCTTAGAAATCCGAACACACTGGTCGGACTCGAGGCGTGGGCGTAGTTCCATGGAACGTGGCTTCAGCGCTGATTTCCATATGTACCAAGCCCATTCCAGAAGCAAGGCAGCCATGGAAGACCAGGTGCGTAACCAGCAGAAAGGCTAGCGATGGTTGAAAGCAGATCAGCCCAAGAAATAAACGAACAAGTCAATTGGTGAGTGGCTGGAGTACTTAGCCAACACCAGGGTGAACCTAGTGCACCAGGCGGTGAGAATTTGGAAATCAGCCGCGCCTCTCAGCGCCGTAGCAGCATCGCATCCACCGAGGCCACAGAAAGAGGTCCTGGCAACAAAAGATACCCCGTGGATGACATCACTATGAGGACCTACTGTGAGCTTCTTTATCTTGTCGAGAAGAAGTTCAAGTATGTGCTAAAGGTGTTGCTGAAGTTCCGGTCCAAGGCGAGACACTTCACAACGTGACGATTCCCGAAGGATACGCTAGAGTCTTGGTTGGACCGAGTGGCTGGCGATTGGGCAGAAGACCTTGACATTCTGATTCCTACAGGTGAGGGACAAATAAGATGAAGCACATAACAACAGATTTCGCGACAGCATCGGCTACAAGGGAACCAGCATCAAACCTCTATCACCACCTAGTACAAGGGACCCCATCATGACTCCACCTCAGCCACCTCCTAAGCCTCACAGAAGAAGAGGGTACACCAAGGCTCCAATCCCGCCGGTTCCTAAGCGGCAGAAGAAGCACAAAGAGAAGCCTCCACCTCCGAAGCTCCCGTACGAGAAAACAGATGAGGAAACCGATAGGGACGTGGACCAATATGTTAAAGATTATTTTGAAAAGTCTAAGGAGAGGAGAAAGCCTAAGCCGAAGGAACCGGTGGACCCGGCAGTTCAAAAATTCTTTATTAAATAGGCCAGACCAGTGGTGAAAGAAAAGCTATCAGACTACGACCGTATAATCACTAAGTCGCATGCAAATCTCGAGAATAGAAAAACCTCAACTGCGAGGGGAAGATGCTATCCCAATTCACGAGGGCTTGCGCTCGAAAAAGAGTTCATATTGGGGGAATCACTTGTATGGCTGAGCTGTTGCCATACCTAGAGGACAAGAATGTATGAGTTCCATCAACGGTACATGACTGAATCTGCGAAGGGCACAGCATGTTCGCAACTCAGATTACAAATGAACTCTATCGATCGCCAACTGATGTGTGGATCGAATTCTCATATGTTCATTTTGTATACCATCGAGATGTCCTTTCCAAGTCCCTCATCAGTGCATGGGTTTTGTATGTATTTCCTGACATTTCTGTATTGTAAATCTAGTTCTCGTGCGTGGTCTAATCCATTCTTATATGTTATTTTGTATCATGTAGGATGGAGGCTCAACATTGCCGGAAAAAAGAGATATTATAACATTGTCTTCTTGGATACGGATATCATAAATGTGGATACGGTTACATCAAGGCCCAAATGGATGATGAACAATATCTTCAAAGCCTTGATGAACCAACATGCATGTCCATTCATACTCTTGCCGTACAACTTTTCGTGAGTCCTGAACATATTCGACTATTTTTACATTCCTTCATGTTACAGTTCAAAATTGGTCATGTAATTACCTCTTTATATGTACAGGTTCCACTAGATACTGATTGTAATCGAGGTTAATCAAGACAGGGTTACGGTGTTCAACTCTTTGAGAAAGGACAAAGAAGATTACTGAAGCCTCATAAACGTTTTAACAACGCATGGTCTTGCTTTGTTAAAGAACAAGTTGGACTATCACAGTGGAACGAGCTTATATGGAGGACTAACTTTCCGGTACGTTTACAATTCGATAGTCTTATTTTATTTCTTCAAACATCGCAAATATTACATAACAGATTGTTCATATATCTATATAGTGTTTGAGATAGGAACAGGAAAACAACTTGTGTGGATACTATGTATGCGAGTTCATCCACTCTTTTGTGGGTCCAAACCAAATGACGGAAAGAGAATTCGAAGTACGTAAAGTTTTCATTATGCAAATTTGTTTACTTAGACTAACGAAGATTTTCCGTGACAGATTATGCAAAAGACAGAGGACCTCATTGAACCAGAACGAGTCAAGGCTATTCAAGAACAACTCATGGGATTCCTACTCGATGAGGTCATAAATCTGAACGACGAATTTTATACAGATCACAGAATAAGCGTGGGTGCACTTGACCCAGATGCGAACATCTCAGATGAGGAGGAGGAGCACCTGAAGAAGAAGAAGTAGCTTTATTAGTAACATATATATAATACTTTTATTAGGCTAACTAGTATATGTACATTATGATAGTAACGTACGTAATATTACTTTATATGCACAAGAATACGAATATGACTACGAATACGCATTAGGACTAAAATATAGGATACAAATACGAATACGCATTAGAACTAAATATAAATAACAAAGAAAATAATGGAACAGAAAAGAAAAAAAAATATTAGTACCGGCTGGTAACACTAGCCGGTACTAAACTGCATGTCCAGGCACAAGCCGTGGGCATGACGTTTAGTACCAGCCGGTACTAAAGTGCTGCGTTTAGTACCGGTTCAAACTGCACACCAATTTAGTCTCGAAATTTAGTACCGGCTGGAGAACTGGTACTAAACGCGGCTTCCCAGCCGGTACTGAAGCCCATTTTTCCACTAGTGCACCTTCTAAAAAAAGTTGAGGGAATTTGTTTTAGAAAAACGGCCCTGTAAACCTATTCCCACAAGGTGGTGACCCTTTTTTTCCTTGAATGGCAGGAGTTTGTACGTTACTCACCTTGTTTCTAAATATAGGGCATTCTGGCTGGGAATTGTGCCCCTATAACGAATCGGCGTGTGGATACATATTAATCTGTACTCTCTCGAGTGTTTAAATAACTAATGTTTAGTATGCGTGCCGTCAGCACTCTTTCGTTTTGACCATCAATATCAATTTGAATATTTCAAATTAATTTTTGAAAAGTGATATAATTAGATTCGTCTTCAGTACTAATCTTAAAATTTACATTTCTGCTACATTTTTTAATATGTTTAATACTATTAATTCATGGTCATAATAATGTCTTCATCCTGTCACTGTCTGAGACAACAATTGTTTAAACTTTAAAGACCAGCAGAACTAGCAGTACACCGTCTTTAAACCGTCTTTAACGCTACTCTTTCTCAGCGACAAATTAACGTGAATGACACGGGGAGTGGTTGGTGACTCACCACCAAGCTCAGGCCTCTGGTCCACGGTAGTGGTTTCTCACTACATCCAAATCAAATCAAACTTGGCTCTGGACAAATTCTCCGAGGTCTTTCCAAAAGGCATTTCTTAGTCAGGCCAAAAGCCTACGCATATGACTAGCTTTGGCCTACAAATAATTCTCCGAGGTCTTTTTTGCATGACTTTGGCCCATGTGAACGGCTGATGACGCCCTCCTGTTGCTGGTCGGACTTAAGTCGGACGGATTGCAGTTCTTGTGATCGGAACCACCTAACAAGACCAGTATAGATTTCAACAAGGGGCGACAATACAACATTTTGGTATTTTTTTATTTTCTTCAAACGATTATCTACTGAATAAATTAAACACTTGATTATTACATAGACAGCCCTAAATCATACTTAACCTGAAGAGCGTCTCATCCGTCGAGGCTGCCCACGCCGGGGCGTGGAGGGCCGCCGCCGCCGGCCGCAAGCTCGCCCACGCGCGGTCGCTGCGCGCCACTGCCGCCGCCCGGCAGCCAGCCTCCTCCATGGCTTTGTGGTTGAATGCTGTAGGAAGAAGAACCTATTGTGTCACTTCCAGGTGGGGTTCGCATGTTAGAGAAAATTAAAGGGGAAAGGGGAATTGATTTTGGCACATCTTCCCTATACACTAAAATTGTGAAAGGGGATTTCCCTATATGGTGAGAAATAGGAAAAAGAAAATCAATCTGTTGGAGTTGCTCTAAGGAGTTATATTTCCTTTGATCCATGTTGTCTAATGCTTTAATTGTCTCCATTTTAATGGGCATGCAAAAACATAGTTTTCTAATGCAATGTGGAATTCAAATGATACATGAGGGGAAATTATCCGTGCCTGACTCATAATAGAGCTGGTGCAAAAATTCCTATATGTTCCGGCTCTATTAAAAATTGCACGGATAGTCCTGAGTGTATATCTATGCTAGCTATTGGTAAGAGCCGGCATATAAATTCTTATATCCATGACGGTTCATTTATAAGCCGGTACAGATGATTTATTATCCATGCCGGATTATTTTAAATGTCCACTACAGATGGGCCGACGTGAATGAGTGTTCTCTAGTGACTGATGCTAGGCCATAGTGTTTCTACCGTATATTCATCATTTCAAAGCCAATTGTTGCACGTTATCTTAACGCGCAAAGAAATCCGCCAAATCTTATATATGTTGCACAGACGTTTTGTATGATGCCATTGTCGTGAAAGCATGGGTGGAGTGAGGACTTGAAAATGTTTAATTTATAAACTAACTGCACAGAGCCACATATTCATCTCCTAAAATATGCAAACCCTACTGTAGTTTATACTCAAAAGTGAAAAGAAAAGAAAAGGAAACATACATAACCGAGAGGTAAACTGCCGGCTGATAATGCCCTAAATTCTTTCACCATCTTTTTCTTAACAGATGAGCCTATAAGAATGAGCTAGTCTTTGTCTCTAGTAGTGACACAAATGGAGAGACCACCTTTTGTCCACGTCGGTTAGTACAGGTTGTTTTTGACCCGGTACTAAAGGTTGCATTTAGTATTGACTCTACAGCAAAGTGCCCACGGGACACTTTAGTACTGGCTGATGTCACGATCCGGTACTAAAGTGCGCCTCAAGTGCCGGGGGGCAACGGCTAGATACCACCCGATGACCATTTAGTACCGGCTGGTACTAAATTGCCCCGAGACCATTTAGTACAGGTTCGTAACTCTAGTCGGTACAAAGTGGCGAGATTTAATACGGGGTGGAGCCTCTAGCCGGCACAAAAGTTCTTTCTATATATCAGTCATCTTCTTCCTCCCCAAGCCGAACCAATCATTTGACCGAGATCGGGCTTGTTCTTCTCCATGGCGATTTAGAGAGGAGGTGCTTTCCCTTTTTTTCAAGATTTGTGGGGATTTAACTCAGTCAAGTGCTTGAAAGGTTAGCAACTTCATCCTCTCATCTTTATGGTCTTTATGCTTCGTTTCATGCTTTATAATTAGAGGAATTTGTGATTCTTAGAAAGAGGGAGAATGAGCTAGATTTTTGGATTTATACATTGATTTATTTGAGACATATAGAAACAATAAGTTGAAATTGAGAGAAGTTTTAGGGTGTGTTTGGTAGAGCTCCGAGAGCTTATTCTTAGCTGAATCCAGCAAGAGCTCTGCCAAACAGTTTTTTAGAGAGAAGTGATTCTATGCCTGTGAAGTAATTCTCTGAAATGAACTAAAGGCTGAGAGCTGAAAAACTAGCTTCTTCTGATTCTGTGAAGTGGTTCTCCATCCTGATTTTAAAAGTTTATGCTAGAGAATCAAAGAGAATCACTTTCAGCCACAGAATCACTTCTCTCAGAGAATCAGCTACTATAGAGAATCAGAATCAGATGAAGCTCTACCAAACAGGTCCTTATTGTGTAATCGGCATGTGGCAAGTTTAAAGTGATTTTTTCAGTTATTTTCAATTGGCACGTGTATATATCATTATGTTATTTTAAAAAAATATTAAATAAAGTTGGTAGTAACTTTGTTAATGCTAATATTATATTATAAAATCCCACCTTTCATCATGCTAGGAATTAATATTGATGCACTGTATTTAAAAAATAAAATTGCATACTGGTTGTTGGTATATTTGTTTCTGTTTGAATGGAATTTATGTTGTGTTGACTAATTAATTTTGATGGATGTTGAGACAATTATTGGTGTTATTTTTTACGGAATTATGAATTTGTTTTTTAAGTTGCATGTATTGAATGTTATGGGATATGTATATCTTCGATTGAAAAAATAGTTTTATGTGAAACAAAATTGCGATGGACCGGCAATCATGTGCGACAACCGGTGCACTATGGTGTGGATTAATGGCCTACAGGTTTTTCGAATTAATATTTGATGCTTGAATTATTCGAGATACTAGCTTATAATATTTTAAATGTATATAAATTGTATATATATACACATAATATTTAATATATACGTAGTCAATATACGATACGAATATGCATGGTCAACACTCGTATAGGCAAATGCATATAAATACGAATACACGGTGAACTTAAAGCAAAAGCAAAGGAACAATAAAAGAAAAAATAGTTAGTACCGGCTGGAGCCACCATCCGATACTAAACTATGCTGCTAACCAGGACATTCTGACCGGTATTAAAGGTGGCTTCCCCAGTTGTGTGACTTCTGCTAGGCTGCTACTGTTCCCAAGCTTATAATTTTCAATTCAAATCCAATTGTTAGGACAACATATTTACCTGCAGACATATCCTCCAAATCTTATGTTACTGGAACATCTATCTATCTATTATCTTACTACAATAATATTAGAAAGCCATTACGTTTATTTGAGAGGGTCATGAAATTACCATATTATCAAAAAGAAAAGAATATACGCCACTAAATTTAGTACATAATGGATGACCCGGTACTAAATGGCTAATTTAGTACTATCAGTACCAACAACCGATACTAAATGGTAGTAAGCTCAAAAGGTCAAAAAAGACATTCTGAATCACCCTAAAGGCAGACTTCACGAGCATTGTCGCAAGTCATAGGTCACACGATTTTTTTCACGTGTAAATGCGTGTGAGTGGTGCATGAGATTTGAACCCACGACCTCAAGTCTTGCACGAACTTCCCTTACCATTCCACCTACACAACACATGTGAGTAGAAGGGAGAAATACATTCTTTTGTACAGCCATGGAGGACAATTTAGTAGCAAGTCAAAACACCATTCGATAGTAAATGTCACATTTTAGTACCGTGATATTATTGACTGGTACTAAAAGACTCCTGGGGCACTGTATGTGAGACCTGTATACTAAATGCATGCGTTAGTACCGACCCAAAGTGCAGCAGGCAGGGTTAAAAATCCCGACCGGAACCGGTCCGGAAACCGCGGTTACCGGTGTAACCTGTCCGGACCGGTACCGGTTCCGGTCGGTTACAAACCGGCAAAATTCAAATTTTTAAATTTGAATTCAAAAATTAAAAAATCCAAAAAAATCGAAAAAAATCCCAAAAATACTTCAAGCTGCGACAAATGTAATGGTGTAAAAATTTTTCAAATATTCATTCGTAAGTACAGTTTGCAGGAATTCAAAGTTAAATAAAAAAGAAAAAGAAAAAACAGGCGCGGCCCGTGAAGGCCCATCAACTCCTACACTCAGTTAACACCACACCCATTTGTATGCATAATTATAAATTATTACTTTGGACATTAATATGTGCATAACTCATGCAAAAAAGATTTATAAATTTATTTTTTCCATTCGTCTGTAACCGGTCAAACCGGTCCGGTAAACCGCTCAAACCGACCGGTAAACCGGTCACGCCCGATTACACTAGGTTTAAATTTGAGAATTTGAATTCCACCGGTTTGGGGCGGTTACCGGTCAAACCGGTCCGGTAAACCGCTACCGGTGGGCGGCGGTTTGGGGCTACCTGTCAGGAAAAAAAACCCTGGCAGCAGGTACTAATTCCACCTACGAATATTCAGCTTTCTAGTAGTGTAAATTAAGAGTTAATCATAAGTTGAAGAAAAGAATCTGTACGGTATAAGAGTTGAGATAATTTGCGTTGTTTAAGTCATGTAAATTCAAATTATTGAATAGTCAGTTTATTGAATAATTATGTAAATTCGCAATTTTCTCAATCTCTAAAGCATAAAACAATATAAACTAATCATATAACATGAGAGGATGAACTTGTGTACCTTGTAGACTCCTTTAGATGAGTGAACTCTTCACAAATTTTGAAATAAAATTGACATCACCTCCCCATATCTGAGTACACCATGATCGAACACAGCTCGGAGTGTTCATGATGCTCGGGTGTGGGGTGGAAGAAAGGGCTAAATAGGAGAAGGTCATTAGCACCGGTTGCTGCCTGCAACCGGTGCTGATGATTTCGAAACACATCAGCACCAGTTGCAGCCACCAACCGGTGCTGATTGTGGCCTCATTAGCACCGGTTGCAGCCACCAACTGGTGCTAAGCTCGCCCCGCCATATTAGCACTGTTTGGTGGCTGCAACCGATGCTGTTGGGTAGGATTTAGCGCCGGTTGTTGCCACCAGTTAGTGCTAAAGCCTCCTCACCTGCCCTGTTAGGCTCCTAGCCATTGTACCCGGTGCTAAAGGCCACATTAGCACCGGATCTTGATGGCGCCTGGGGGCAGATGTTGCCTTCTTCAGTAGTGATGTTAGCTACTATGTAGCTTTCCATATGTAATCAAACTTGCCTCTTTAGAAATAAATAGTACCCTTTTCTATCTCTTCTCTCGCTACGTCATATATATAATGGCTGCCTCAAGTCAAGCTAGCAGCAGGAACAAGGCTGCCGGAAGGACACCACGTATCTACCACGTTGTTCTTGCAGCATCGATATCGGTGATTGCGAGAATATCCACGAACAACCCTTTTCTGCCTTCTTGACAATTTGGCTATCATAAATTGCAGGCGCACATATCCTGTCTGGTGATTGTCAATTTCTTTTTGGTATTGGATGGTGCGGATAGCTAGATTAACTCTGCGTGATGTGAAGCAGTATCTGCATATTAATTAGAATCTCTTGGCTGATTTGATCATGTCGAATTAGAAACATGCTTTCTTCCCGCTTTGCATAACCGAGTTTTAACGCACACAGCATCAGAAAGATGAAGGAGATAGATAAGGGGAATTCAAAAGCCGAAGCCGGAAGCGCGGCGGCAGCGGCGTTGAAGCCGTCGGAGGTGGCGGAGACTGCAGCACCCGATGCTGCTACCGACGCTGACGCCACTGACAGCGAAGACGATGGGGGGATGACGTCCCTGGAGTACATCACGGTCTACAAGCAGCTACCGCCGCACGAGGTGGAGCTGATCCTGGAGAAGCCTGTGGAGCGCGCGCCCTTCTCGGAGTCCCAGGCGTGCAAGGATCTGAACGAGGACCCCTCTGCGACCGAGGCCGACTTCGAGGACGCGCTGGTGGCCTCGGCAGGACCAGAGGGCCAGGTTCCAGGAGTGGGTGCGCGGGAGTACGAGGCCAACGGGTACATCGTCGTGAGTGATGAGTATATCGCCAGGAGGGCTCGGGTAGAGCAGGTGGCCAGCGAGATGTGGAAGGAGGCGTTTGCTGATTTCGGCAAGGAGGAAGATGAGGGTTCTGATTGATTGGTCCGGTTGCGATCGAACTGGCATGAATGAATGGATGAATAGCGTACATTTATGTATCTCTGTGTATCTATCTGCGTACGTATCCGAGACTGTTTTAATGGCGAGCAAGACGATGAGTTCGGTGAGGAAGAAGACGACTCTCTCTCTCTCGCTCGGGGAAGAAGGCGACAGAAATACTGTGCTTGGTACGGTGTACGTACACACGCCTAGCCGTGTACGTATGGAAGTACACAGGTACCACCCAAATATTTATTTCACAAAGGTACTACGACTGCCGGCTATAGATGGCCATTCGGGCCGCCCGGCCCGGCCCTGGCCCGGGCCCGCCCTGGCTCGCTCTTTCACGGGTCGTGCCTGGCCCGGCCCTATGCCCCTGCGGGCCGTGCCGGGCGCGCCCACGGGCTGGGGTGACGGCCAAAGCCCGGGCCCGTCGTGCCATTTCGGGCCGGGCCAGCCCGACCTAGCCCGGCACTACACACCAGGCCGGGCCGCCCGCAGCCCAGATCAACAGCAGGGGACGCCGCCATCGTTGCTGCTCGAGCGGAGCTCCCCACGCTGCAGATCTTGCTCCACGCGGGCGCCGGCCGACGCATGCGTCGCGCGCAGCTGGCCGCCATGCCGCCGCTCGTGACCTTGTGGCCGTCGCCGACGCCGAGCCAGAGAACAGAGGACGCAAGCTCATCCCCGCCCGCCGGCGGCCGCCACCCACCTGCTCCGCCCAGCTCTGCTCCTGCCCGTAACCTGCCCCCGCGACAGCCGTCGTTGGAGATCCGCACAGGGGGCGGTCAACCCTCACTCGTACCGCTGCCCACCTGCCCCGTCGCCGGAGATCTAGGGTGGAGGCCGGGGACGAAGGAGAGGAGGATGCAGGGAGTCGTCGAGTTTCGGCCGTTGCCGCCTCGCCGCAGATCTGGGGGGCCGGGCCGCCGAGGAGGAAGGAGAGGAGGGAGCCGCGCGCGGAGCAGCCTGGAGGGAGGGGCAAGCTGCAACGCCGGAGGGGAGGGTGAGATGCAGGCCTGAGGCGCCGGAGAGGAGAGAGAGATGTGGCGCTGGAGGGGAGGCTGGGATGGCAAGGTGCTACGGCGGAGGGGAGGGTGAGCTGCAGCGGCGGAGGGAAGGCTGGATGGCGAGCTGCGGCGCCAGCGCCGGAGGGCATGCTGCGGCGGCGGATTGGCTGTGAGGGAGAGTCGGAGAGAGCAGAGAGAGGGAGTAGAGATATACGGGGGGTGGAGTTGGACTATTGAAGGTTGTTGGGCCAAAATTGCATATAAGTGTGGGGTTATACGGGCCGCCACCGGGCCACCCTGCTATCTCCGTGCCGGGCCGTGCCAGCCCACGGGCTGGGGTGGCGGC
The DNA here is from genome assembly GCA_015476505.1 of Urochloa ruziziensis. Taxonomy (NCBI): domain Eukaryota; kingdom Viridiplantae; phylum Streptophyta; class Magnoliopsida; order Poales; family Poaceae; genus Urochloa; species Urochloa ruziziensis. The sequence continues at coordinate 57,318,894 of CM027120.1, forward strand.
CCACGCCCGGGCACGGTAGTCGGGCCGGGCCAGCCCGGGCACGGTGGGAAGCGGGCCGGGCCGTGCTTGGGCCGGGCCAAATTGACCGTGCTTCGGGCGGGCCAACGGGCTACGGGCTGCATGGACATCTATACTGCCGGCCTGCTGTTCTTGGTCCAGGACGAGGGGAAAATTAGTAGAGGTAGTGCATGTCTGTGTAGACAATATAATTTGCTAATTGAGTAGACAATATAACATCAACATATAAAGGTTAACTGCATCTAAATTCTACAGTATTTTTAAACATGGAATAAATTAGTAGAGGTAGTGCATGTCTGTGTAGTTATCCACAAGTAATAAATATGAGAGTTTAATGATAAACGTGTCGCTCGAGGATAGGGGGTGATTATGTTAGATTTCTTCAAGCACACACTACCGGAATCTGGGAGTTTGCCGTGTGCCGCTGACACACGGCAAAACTCATTTTACACATGGCAAAGACTTTGCCGTGTGTGGCCCACGGCAAAGCCTCGACGGCAACCAGCCCTGACAGCGAAAAGGGCTTTGTCGTGAGCCATCTATCGTGCACACGTAAAGATGTTTGCCGTGTGTTTTTCTAGACACACGGCAAAAAAAAAAAGCAACAGACGACGCGCGAATGGTGGTGACAGGGGCAGATGGGGTGGGGCGATTTTGTCGTGTGCCAAAGAATGTTACGAAAAATAAAACAAAAAAGAAAAAAAATCAATGAGGCAGGCGGTGCGCGGGAAGCCGGCCCCGGCAGCGGCGTGAGGGCAAGTCGGCCCTAGCCGCGCCGGACGGGAGGCCGCGACATCCGCTCGCCCGACGGCAGCGGGAGAGAGGAGGGGCGGCGGCAGTGAGAGAGACAAGGGGCAGCGGCCAGAGATCTGGCGAGGCGGTGCGGGGGCGGGTGGAGCTCCGCGGCGGCCGCCATGGCCTGACGCGGGAACGGAGTGGAGCGCCAAAAGGGACGGGGCACGGGGTCGAGCTTCGAGGATGGCGAGGACCAGGCCAAGTGGGCGCCATGGTCGGGCGCCATGGTTGGACGCGGGCGAAGCTCTGAGATGGGCGCCATGGTCGGGTGCAGGCCGAGCTCCCAGGTCGGCGCCATGGTCAGGCGCAGGCAGAGCTCCCCCGCCGGCCTGTCCTCACGGACAAGGAGAGAGGAGAGATGGGAAGGATAAGGGGAGAGAGAGGGACGAAGGAGAGGAGGAGAGGGAGCGGACAAAAAAAGTAAAGGAGACAGCTGATCCGTGCCAACTTTGCTCAGCCAATAGGAGGCCACTATTTTGAAGACTTGGATCGCTGACATGGTGATGTGTGTTTCTTCTGTGAGCTTGTAACAGATTTTTGGACACTTAAATGGTCCCAAATGAAAAGTTATAAACTACAAAGTTTTAGATCTCGTCGAGCTGTACAACTTTGATATAGAAATTATTTACATCCAAGGTCATTTGGAAATTTTAACAATTTAAAATTTAAAATTGAATAGTTTATAATGATATTTTATAGTATAAAACAATGTGAAATAAAATAGTATACAACTACAGAGTCTTAAATCTCGTCGAACTCTACAACTTTGGTATAGAAATTATTTACATCCAAGGTCATTTGAAAGTTTTAAAATTTAGGATTTCAAATTAGATACCATATAATAATATTTTGAAGTATTAAATAATCTCACATAAAAAAGTCGACAACTACAAAGTTTTACATTTCATCAAGCTGTACAACTTTGGTATAAAGTTTTTTTTCATATGAGATCATTTTAAAAGTTTGTATTCAAAAAATACGTCGATTAACTCTCTCACATACAATCACACATATACTTCTTATGAAATGTTTCGATTTTGTAAACATCATTATGAAAAAAATGTGCAAAATCTTCTCAAATTTTTATCACAGCCTCCACGTGTGATACCATCACATCATGACAAATCTCATGATTTTCAGGCTTTATTTGCTTTTTAAAAAAAATTTAAAATCATTCGGACACATGTTAGTGATCATATTTTTTTGAAGGGGAGCTCGGCGGCACTTGCCTGGCTCTGGTGGTGGTGTCGATGAGCTGGAAGGGAGAGGAGGGAGCACTTTTTATAAGCGGCGAGGAGAGGGAGAGCACACCGGGGCAGGCTAGTGTTAGGTGGCGCGTCGTGATGGTGGTAGGTGGCGGTTCAGCTTGTTGTCGTGGAGTGGCAGGGAGGTGAAGAGCTAGGCGACGTAGGCGGCAGGCACGTTAACGTTGCGGACGCTCCTAGTGGCATTGTGGCGGCGGCGTAGCGCGGCGTCACGGAGCGGCAGGGTTACAGGCGTGTGCATGCGCGCGTCGGGCGGTACAGGGCTGGGGAGTAATGGTAGCGTCGCGGAGTGATGGTTGGGTGGCGCATCAATGGCACTTCGTTGCGGGGCAGTTGGGGATGGCGCTGACTGCATCGGTGGCGACCGATGGTTCATGGTGGCGGACGGGGCAGTGCTGTAGGAGGAAGACGATAAGCGGGAGTGGGCTGGGCCGAGGCTAGGCGGCTGATGGGCCGGGAGGGAGATGGTGGCGGCTTGCACAGAAGAAAGAGAGAGGAGGAAGAAAGTGGGTCTGGCCGGGGCCTTGGGAAGGGAACGTGAGAATAAATTTGGCCCGGAGAGAGGAGAGACAAGGAAAATGTTTGATGTTTTGTGGAAATTTGATTTGGAATTCAATTTTTTTTTAGAGAGAAAGGATCAGCATAAATCCAAATAAAACACAAACAAGGAAACACGTTTTATAATTAAACAGTGCGTGCATAAATAAACATATAGAGAAGCGTCCCACTGAGTAGACAGTGTAGGATTACAAAGCCGGCCAAAACAAGCTAGCTACTAGGCAACATCGATCAGAGCGTGCCACAGTCGTAGTCCGCCAGTTTTAGAAGTCTCCGTGCGAGCACTCCGGATAGGACCCTGTCACGCAGGAAGCTTACGAACGCATTGTCGCTCTGCTGCACGAGGCCGACCACGTATGCAGTTCCGACGAGCTGGACGCTCCTCCACCTCCGGATCCTTGCGTACTCGCGGAGGCTGGCGTCGACCCTGTGGCTCTCTACGCCGAGCCCGAGAAGCGCATCGCCAAGGCATCGGGCCAGGACGACGCCGTCCTCCAGCGCCGAGCAGCCGCCCTGGGCCAGGTCCGGCGTCATCGGGTGCAGCGCGTCGCCGGCCACGCACGCGCAGCCCCTGCTGATGCTCGCGGTTACCAGCGAGAGCGGCGGCCGGAAACGGAGCGGCGCCACGAGGACGTCGCTCATCTGGCTTCTCTCCACAACCGCCAGCGCCTCCGCGGGCACTTTCAAGCCCCTGAGGTTGGAGAGCACGAACTGCTTCATGCTGGCAGGGCTTTCAAGTTCTGTCTTTTTTTTGTATGCCTGGACATGTATCGATCGCCGTGGATGCATGACTAACCTTAATTTGTCGGAAGGGGAAAACGTGAAGAACCAGTAGATGTCTGTCTCGTTGCAGGGCATCATGCCGGAGCGGAAGCCGTGCCCGTTGAACTGCAGGAAATTGGGACGGAACCCGTGGCCCTCGGGGTAGTGGGCAAGGCCTCTCGTCGCCGAGCGCCCCGAGTAGGACGGCTTGGCGAGGCCTAGCCATTTCGCCACCACGGAGTTGATCCCGTCGCATCCGATCAGTACCTGGAGTGGACAGCGCGCACGTGTTTTTTGTTCGTTTGAACCACTCTGAGCTTCCAAGAATTCTTGTTTTTTTACCTTTGTTCTCAAGACTGAGCCATCCGCTAGCTGCAGGGCCTTGATGTTACCGTCCTCCTCCGCGACAGCGACAACCTTGGAGACATAGTGGATGGTGCCTCTTGGAAGCTCTTCCTCCAAGGCCCGCAGCAGCAAGTCGCGCTTGACGCAGCAGATCTCATGGGGTCCTCTGCGTCAGAGACAGAGAGTGATACTGTAGTTTGCATATTCTATCGGACCAGTCAACCTTGTCAAATAAGCTGAGATGATATCGATTTAGCAAGCTACTAGCAAGGATTGTCGCTGGCTGTCTCACCCCTTCCCCGGAGCCGTGAGGTCCAGTTCTTGCGCAACTTGTCCAGTCGAGGGCGAAAAAACACGCAGCCTGTAACACTCGAACCCAGCGTTGTTCCAAGCGCATTTGAAGGATGAAATTGGTGGTTACAGTAAGTAGGAAGGAACGTACGCCTGAGCCTGCAGATGCTCCTTCCTGATCCTGTCTCCGATTCCAAGGGCGTCAAGCGCCCGGAAGGCGTTCTTCCACGTCCCAAACGCGAACCCCGACGCCCGCAGCTCCGGCGACGACTCCAGCACCAAGCTCCTAACCCCTTTCCTATATACGTACAGGCGTACGTAGAGATTTGCCAAATTAACTACAGCTGAATTTTGGGACATGTTCATATTTCGACAGCGAGTATATATAAATAACTAGATGCACGCACTTGTGTAGTCCGAGAGCCGTCGCCAGCCCGGCGATTCCGGCGCCCACGATGACGATGTCCTCAGCACTGGCAACCTCCTCCGGCTTCATGGTTTGCATGAAGCTTCAGCCTGCAAGTGCGAATCAAGAAACACTTAGCTTTGCTTTACACACAAATGAAGAGCACCTGATGTGCCTGCATATATAGAGGGCGACGAGTGTTGAAAGCGGGTAAAGAAGCCTAAGCTTGAAGAGGAGTGTCGGCCGACGTCACTGCTGATGACCAAGTGACCATGTGTCAAAGCGATATGCTTTCTCTGAGTAATAGTAATATTTTTCCCTTATCGGAAAGCAAGCTTTCATTTAACTAGCAGCTTCAAGCGAATCGCTGGAGACCAGAGCGGACTCAGATTCGAATTTTTTAGTGACGTGGTCCATACCTATCATACAATGGCTGGCGGCTAACAGAACCGCCACTCCGCTCTGAAAGTACGTGGGCAAATAGATACTCGACAGACTACAAGCTCTGAGACCCATGATGTATCTGTTTTCCCTAATCAACGGACTTATGTCATCGTAAGCAGATCGTTGCATGGATATTAGAATTAGAGAAGATAAATACGCATGTAGGAATAAAATTATTTCTGAATGACAATTTATATAGTGTTGCAAAAGTCGAAATTGAGTTATACTAAAACACAGAAAAGTCGATGAGGTAGCCCTCTGTAGCTGATTCTCCTGTAAAAACAAGGCAAGTGGCTATGAAGCAGCTTCATTTCAATTGTTAACCGTACATAGACAGAAATAAAGTTGATAAGCAGATTACACGAAGAGAGCAATGTGTTGCGACAAGCGGAATAAGAAAGTTTTGTTGTGACAAGCGAGCTAGCTATATGACCTTTTGCTGTTTTGTTTACCCCCAAGATCTAAAATATAAGTTCATTAGTACATCAACACGGTCTTCCATATGACGGGAAGCGGTACCTAACCTATGATGGCCTACGGTGCTCGAAAGAGGACGGGAAGCGGTAGAATGGAATGCCCTCGGGATGGGGATCTCACCTAGGGTGTTCTGGAGAGCTGCGACGGCGCGCTTGTTTGCTCGGCGAGGAGAGATGATGAGGGCCAGGGTTTCTGTACAGTTGGAGAATAGGCGATGACAAGTGGTGGCGCAACCCCTAACACCTGCCGGCGTGTGTCATGAGGATCTTCAAGCCATTACAAATTGCCCTGTTGCTAGCGATCAGTAGGATGTTGCCGGGAACATGGAGGGCGATGGAGAGAGACTCAGAATGGGGAGAATTAGGGTTATGCGGCGGGGTCGTGGGGGGCTGGGGTGGGGGCGGCGGGCTTTGGGACGCGATCTCATCGCACGGACGTGGATCATCCCGGACGGATTAGACGGTGGAGGAGGGACGTAGGAAGACGTACGAAGGCAGGTTCGATTGCGGAGACTTCGTTTGTCAATCGGAGGGTGAGGGAGGTGAGGCGCGGTTGATGTACGGCGATTAGGGTCGCATTAGCGGCGCGCACGACGCACGAAACGATGATTGCAGCGACGGACGATCTACTTTTTGGACTTTTTAGTTGTGAGAGATTGCTTGGCGTAGGACAAACAGAAGTTGACCTCGCCAAGTACACAAAGGACTAAAAGAAGAGAAAAAAACTGAAAAGGGCTGACGAAAACCATGGCCAACAAGCTAACAGAACAATGACCACATAGAAGAGGTGGAACCCCACTCAACCCACCAAGCCTAAGCAACCAACCAGAACATCTGAACCTACACAAAGGGCACCATCACCGCGACTGCCAACTGAGACTGCACAACATGAAGGTGGCCAAGCATTCACCAGAAGAGCTAGCACCATGACGGCAGAGCATTCGTCGAAGACGACCAACAAGCACAATGGCGGCAAAGCATCCGCCAGAGTAAGTAGCAGGAGTGGTGCAAAGCATCCGCTACTACGACAAAGCAGGGCGGCAAAGCATCCGCCAAGACAACAAAGCAGGGGCGGCAATGCATCCGCCAGCACAACAGCGGCAAAGTATTTGTCGGAGTAGCCACGGCACGAGCGAACCATGGTGATGATGTTTTCGGGAAGCATAAGTAGGCAACACCGCAACACAGATGAATATGGACCCTGGCGAATCACGAAGAAATCGGCTGAAAGCAAGAGGCATCCCAGTACGACAACGCCCTCAGCAGGGACATGACACCAAAGTTGGTGCCATCGTCACCGGTCCAGAGAACCGGACATAGTTTTCACCACGTATCTAGCCCACATGTCATGACCACCAGAGCCGAGCATTGAGCACCCAACCTAGCTGGGCCTGGAGTCACGCGGATAGCGACAGGGACACGAAGCACCCCCAGCGTAGGCCCGAAGCGGCATGGAGGCCTCCCAAGATGACGCCCTCAAAAGGGTCATGACGCAACCAGCGCCACTGTCGCCATGTCTGATGCTTCGAACATAGGTTCTCACCAGAGACGAACCTCCACGCCAAGGGCCGTCGACTGTCTGTGAAGCCATAGGAGGGGGGTTTGCAGGGGGGCTTGAAGAAAGGTGGAAGATAGAGGCAGAAGGAGTGAGCCCCCCTAATTTCCTAACCTGCCTCCGCCACTTATGGTAGTCCTAAATCTTCATGCACGTATGAAATGAACCATGCCCCAATAACTTATGGCACACACAGCAGTACATCTGCCGGCACTCCAAAAACATATATCTTAGTAGTAGCACATTATATTAGCGTCCCCAAACACTATGCAAACATACCAGCAGAACGCGAACAACTTGTGGGTTGCTTAAGCTTTGACATGGACAAAGTGGAGCAAAGATTATTGGTAAACGATTCCTGGAAAAACGATCTGCTGCCGCTCAAAAAATAATAATAAAACGATCTGCATGCGGATGATCGATCTTGCAATGATGCTTATTAGCTGATTATTCAGGGCCGGCTTCCACAACAACCACAGCACATGGTCAAAATTTCGCACAACATATATAGAATAGAAAAGAAATAAAACGATAAACTAATGCGGAACACTTCTCTTAGCAAAAGACCTAAAGCTTAGACGACGGAACATGGTTACCGGACCCAACTTCGAGCCGCCCAAACCCTTCCCCCGCCACCTTCATCCCCGCGGGCAGGAAGGATCCCTCACGCATGATGGCATCCCACTCCTCCTGCATGGACCGGCGGAACAAGGCCCTCTGCGCAACGAAGTCATCGTCAACCTCGACACGCCCCTTCTTCTGAAACTCGGCGCGCGCCCATGCCTGGAACTTCCTGAACTCGGCGTTGATGCGCTCGGAGGACTCGGCGAGGTCGCGCAAGATCTCGACGCTCAGGTCGATGTACTCCTGGGAGAAGCACTTGAGGGGGTCGCTTGTCATCTCCTCGTAGTACTCGTCAGGGTCCTGGATCGGGTCCGGCTCCCACTCCAGGATGTACTTGACGAGCTCCGGCGACAGCACCGTCAGCTCCCCCTCGCCGCCGGCGATGGCTTCCTCCTCGGTTGCGGCCGCCGGTGCCATGTCAGCACGATTCGCTTCTCCCTCGGCGACAACTCCCGCCATCTCGCTTCGGGGATGGGAATTTGGGATTTTTTTTTTTTTGTTGCGAAAGGGAATTTGGGAATTGAGGAACCCTGATTTTTTTGATGAGGACAAGCGGCACGTCTGGATCAACAATATATATGGGGGCAGGGAGGTGTCACGGGTTAGACTTTCTCTTTGTTTGGACTATCTAGATTGGGCTGGGCTGCAACAAGGCCTCATAGGCCCAATGCCGACGGGCTCGGGTCGGATAAGGAAGCGATCCAGGCCGTCCGCTGGGATTCCGAATCGGCAACCGTTAGACGGGGGCGCGGAGACGAAGCGGAGTGAGTGAGGGGGCGACCTAGGATTCCCTCGCGGATTGGGGGGCGCGCCCGGGGGGCATTTTGTCGGCGCGCGGCGGCCGGTCCCCCCGCCGGATCCGGGGCGTCCGGCGGCGGCGACGGCGGCGACGGCGACGCATCGGCGGAGGGGGAGCCAGGGAGGGAGGGCGGGAGGAGCGTCCCGGCGTGTGCGGCAAAGGGAGGCGCGGAGGGGATCCGGCGGGTGGCTCGCTCGACGGCGCTCTCAGCCGGCTGGCCGCCTCGTGTACTGCCACACTGGAGCGGAGAAGGAGCTGAGGAGCGGCGGGGAAGCAGCCACTGCCCAGCAGCAAGCCGGCGGGCAAGCAAAAAAGGGTAGCTCACCAATTTCTGCTCTTTGTACCAAACTTGTTTCGGTAGATTGCACACTGTAGCCATGGTAGGAAACCGGGAATGTAGGATTGTACATTTGTACTAGCACCTTGTACATTGCTGTGAGATACTAGGGACGCACATCGGTAGCAGTAGCACATTACACATTGTTGTCAGAATCTAGGAATGCAGATTGGTAGCAGGCAGTAGGAGTGGAAATTTGTAAATGTGCAGGAAACTATTACAGTAGTTTGTAAGGACTAAGGAGGAGGCTTTTATGGCTGTTAGGAAGCATAAGCACGACATTGAGAGGAAATAGTATTGCTGCCTTATTGTAAATGTGTGAGCTTTCTTGGAGGCAGATTTTATACCTAATTGTGCATTTGAAGATGTTTGTAAGACAAGATTTTGTACTTGCATTGTAATTTGACAATTTAATTTGAGTTATTCAAAAAATCTGACTTACTGGAGTATTGGACCTCCCTAGCTTCATATCCAATATAAGTGCCTTTGACAGTTTGACCTGATGCAGGGGCGGGACCTGCCCTTAGGGCCACCTGTGCTGTGGCCCTAGTCTTGGCCCAGTAACCTCCAGTACCCCACATAGTTTCGAGCCGGCGTGGCTTGCGGTGGCGCCCCCAGCCGACTGCCTGGTATACTGCTGCATTGGAGTGGAGCAGGAGCTAAGGAGCGGTAGGGAAGCAGCCTGCTTCCAGCAGCAAGCCGGCAGGCAAGCAGCAAGGTAATTCATCAGTTCCAGTTCTTTGTACTCAACTTGTTTTGGTAGCTTGCACACTGGTAGCCATGGTAGGAAACTAGGAACGTAGGATTGTACTAGCACATTGGTAACACGTCTCATTGTTGTGAGAAATTACGAATGCATATTGGTAGCAGGTGGCAAGTTGCAGAGCAGGAATGTACATTTGTAAATTTGCAAGCAACTAGTACAGAGAATGAAAATGATATAATGGATGGGACTGTTATGGCTGTTAGAATGCATAAGCCTGGCATTGAGGAGAAATAGTAGTGTTGTCTTATTTGAACTATTGTAACTTAATTGTGGATTTGCAGATGTTTGTAAGACAAGATTTTGTACTTGTATTGTAATTTCACAATTTACATTTGAGATACAACAACAACAACAACAATTTACATTTGAGATATTCAAAAAATTGACTTATTGGAGCACCCTAGCTTCAAATCCCATATAAACACCATTGACCTGATGCCTCCATTCGTTCCATGATTTGCTCCACAGCCATGTGACCCCCCACCAAAGAATGTCCTGGCAAGGTGCTTGCTGACCATCGAAAAACAGAGCTTCATGTCAGCCCAGTACTAGCAACTAACGAGCCAGCTAGTAAGATGGCATCCGTGATCGCTTCGTCCAAGGTGGTTGCGCTTGGTGCACTGATCTTCCTTCTTGTCTCGTATGGCTCATGCACTAGGATCGTCAGCTTTAATGCCTCCCACATCACCGCGGACCCCTACTGGGTGCCTGCCAGGGCCACTTGGTATGGTGCGCCAACCGGCGCTGGCCCCGACGACAACGGTATGTACATGAATGTTGGTGCATGGCGCCAGATTGTATATGGCGTGCATTGTTGTTGGACGATCTGTAAGCTTTTGTGCATGCAGGTGGCGCTTGTGGGTTCAAGAATGTGAACCTGCCTCCTTTCTCGGCCATGACATCATGCGGCAACCAGCCTATATTCAAGGATGGCAAGGGCTGTGGCTCGTGCTACCAGGTACATTACTTGGTCAGAATTATGATTTCTAGGATGTCAAGAAGTTTGTTTGTGCTGTTGGCTGCCCTCGTGAAAATGGAAACCGAGATAAGACCGACAGAAAACTAGATGACTAACTCCTTTCATTTGTGGCTGACCTTTTTCAGATACGATGCCTCAACCATCCTGCGTGCTCGGGCAACCCGGAGACGGTGATGATCACTGACATGAACTACTATCCAGTAGCCAAGTACCACTTTGACCTCAGCGGCACCGCGTTTGGGGCCATGGCACAGCCCTGGCCGCAACAACGAGCTCCGCCATGCCGGCATCATCGACATCCAGTTCAGGAGGTCCGTAACATGCATTGCTCGTTTCATAGAACCATAGGCCGACCAATCTGGAGGTCCTACACGAACAGAATCTTACTTTCACTTACAAGTTGGCGTTTTTATGTGCATATACGGTCAAGCCTATTCCAAATGAAATATAACATGGCATGTTCCTGTAGGGTGCCCTGCATCTACCCCGGGAAGACGGTGACCTTCCACATTGAGCACGGCTCAAACCCCAACTACTTAGCAGTGCTTGTGGAGTTTGAAGACGGCGATGGCGATGTGGTCCAGGTGGACATCATGGAGGGCAACTCTGGGTATTGGATGCCGATGCGGGAGTCGTGGGGATCCATCTGGAGGATGGACTCCAAGCGCCGGCTCCAGGGGCCCTTCTCGCTGCGCATCACCAACGAGTCCGGCCAGACGCTGGTGGCTTACCAGATCATCCCCGCCAACTGGGCGCCCAACACCTACTACCGCTCCAACATCCAGTTTGAGGCTTTTGCCTCTGTTGGTGGTGGACAGGATTTTGGCTCTGCTGGTGGAGGACAGGATTTTGGCTATCCTGGTGGATTGGTCATTAGCTCTGCTGCTGGACTGGGCACGGAAATTCTCGGCATCATTGGCTTGGTTTGTTTGGCATCGTATTGTTTGCATGGGATTGAGGTGCCTAAGCTTTAATTCGCAGTTGAGAAGTGAAACGTCGTGTGTCCTGCGCTGTAGGTGGTGTTGTCTTCAGAGATTTGGCGACTGGAATGTCTGAGTTTCATCATTTCGAAATATTTTAAACCCAAATAATTTCCCTATGAATTTCGTTGATTCCTCTGTGAGGTGGTTTTTTTACCATCTCAGTCTGACAGACAAAGTTCGTTAAGGTTTGGCCGAAAACATATCCATCTCGTCGCTAGTAATTGTTGGAAACATGGGCCTGAAAACACCTTGTTAAGCCCACGGTGCACGGGCCGGACGGGATGTCGTCCGTTGGGCTGCGACATGGGCTTGCCTTCGGCGCGACGTTGGGCTGCTGGTAGGTCGACTACACACACTTGACAACACCAACAAAATCCGGGCGGAGTCTGTGGGCCATTTCGCAAGAAGCTAGCCGGCGCAGCCCATACAACCAATTGAAATGTGTCTTGCCTGTAGTGTTAGTGATTTACAAGATGATTTCAAATTTTATGGTTAAATTCGCATTTCGAGCGTGTGGTGTTTCCTAGAGACAATTCAAAACTAAAAAGTTTTTGTCTCAAGGACATTTCATATTCTCAATGTCCATTTGCTGCCAAATCGATGAGTGGAAGTATCTCAGTGTCAAGTAGTATTCATTTAAATAGAGTGCAATGGTAGAAAAAAGAAACAACGTACGGTCCCCTAGGAGGAAAGAAAAGCGAAGCCGATCTAGATGGCTGCATAGCTCAGTCTTATTACATCACATGTTTGGGCATCGCTGAGCTAAATCGGAGAGATGCCTATCAAGCAAAAGCTACATCCCCCTCCCCCTGGTCGACGACCTCACCGTCGCCGCCATTGATAAACCTGCCATTGTTGGTCCTGAAGCAGCTGAACCGTCTGATCTCACCAAACCCAGTTTTGGGCACGTTGTAGAGCTTGTCCATCTTGGCCGAGAAATCGTCAAGAAACTCCCTCGGATGCTCGTTATAGTACTTGACCCACATCGCCGTCAACGGGTTGCTCAGCAGCGCCATGTCCGAGCTCAGCACCCCTTCCCCCTTATACAAATTCTTATAGTACTGGTTGTCAAGCTCCCTCGGCGTGACGTGGTCCAGGTCCTCCACGGCGTACGCGTCGCTCCTGCAGTCCCTGAAGAGCTTCCTGGTGAAATCCGTGTCGAACTCCGCCGCCCTGTCGGCGAACGACGCGCAGTGCGCCTTGCCGATGGAGTGCGCGCCGGAGAGCGCCACGAGGTCCGACGGGTCGGCGAGCCCCCGGGACGCGAACGCGGCGAGCAGCGCCGCCGCCGCGCCGCCGGCCGCGCGCGGCGACGGGATCGCGGAGGCCACGTCGCGGCGGGTCGCCGGCGACACGTTGTCGTACCGGCCGAGGCGGACGGGGAAGGCCACGCCGCCGGCGCGCACCACGGCGCGGCGCGTGGCCAGGGCCAGGATGTCGGCGCAGGACACCGTGGCGCCGCACTGCGCGTGTACGATGATGCGGATGTCCTCGATTAGCTGCATGGACTTTTGGTTTAGGAATGCGTTCGCCTCGTACCGTTCCTCGCTATGGGGACCCTTGAGGAGGAGCGACGCGTCGCAGCCCTGCGTGCGATAATTCCATTAATTCTACTAAAAATGTACCCAAACATTAAAGAAAGAAGAAAATGTGAGAAACTCTTTCAAGGCATACACGCGCGCACGTCACAAGTCACGCGATTTTGTAAAATTAATTTTTTAATGTTGTTTTTGTAGTAGTGATTAATGATTACTTGAGGGAAGCAGTCGTTGAAGTAGAGGCGGATGAGGCCGGCGGAGATGGAGGCGTCGACGTTGACGGCGTTGTCGACGTTGGCTTGGACGATGAACTCGAGGCTGGGGCAGGTGATCTCGTGGTAGTCGGCGGAGTGGTTGTCGCCGGCGGCGGCCAGGTCGGCGAAGTTGACGGTGGGCCAAGGAAGAGACGAGTCGTTGTGGGCATTGTGATGAAGGGATGTCGATTGCGCTGTGGGGAGCACGACGGCGAGAGCGGAGAAGAGAAGTAGGGCCGCCATGGACACCGCCCGACCGCCGACGATGCTCCTCGCCATTGCCATTGCTTGCAGGCCTGCAGCTTGATGGAGCCCGAGACACGGTGGGTTTGTAATTTATAGCCTGAGACTCTGAGAGGTACGAAAACAAAATGCGAATATTATTTCAGTTCAGTGCCCAAGGCAGTACTGCCAGATCCAGCATCTGTCCAAAAATGTAATTTCTGTTCTTGGGCACAAGGAAAGGATAGAAGAGAAAGACTCTGGTCAGTGTTTGGATCGCATCAAAAGTTGGTGTTTTAACTCACAGGATTCGCTACTAAAACAACGCACCATGCTGCACGTTACAGTCTGATGCCACGACAATGACAGTCCTCGTATCCGGATTCCGGAATCCAAACTCTGAAGTTCAGTTATGTATTGTGTCATAACGTGCTCAAATTGCATAACGTGCAGTGACAACAGTTCTCGTATCGGGATCCCAAACTCTCAAGTTTAGGCATACACAGATCCCAAACTCTGAAGTTTAGGCATACAAAGCAAAGGGTGTTGATCCCAACCTCTGAAGTTCAGGAATTATGTTAAAAAAAGTAAATAAGCTTCAAACACTCAGATTATCCTAATCTCTTCTCTGTGCTTTACTTTGGATGAACTATTAATTAGCTTGGCGGTTTTGCAGTAATTTGACCTCGCCGAAGGCTATTACCATAGGCTGAGCTTTGTTCTACACCCTGTCACTCACTAGCTATTCTAAATTTTTCCTTGTTCAGATATTTGGTTCCCGTCTTAGCTTGAACACAAATAAGAATTTTATCTGTTTGAACACAAATAAGCAACTAATTGTTTTCCAGGCACAAATAAGAGATTCTGATTTTGTGTGCTTTAGTGGCTGAGTGAGAGGTGCATATATGTGCATCTAGCTGTAGTTAGTTGCTTCAAAGGTCTGGCTTTGGGATTGGCAAGATGCCGACATCATCATATCTTTGATGTATTTTCTTTCAATTTTACTTATCTTTTAGAGTCGAAAGGAATCGATACTTCTGAAAGTTTAATTGTATTTCTCCATCGTTTGCAAAAAAAGAAAAGGGTGCTGGTAACAGCTACATGAGCACCAATAGCATATCTATGATGTCAACATGGCCATTTAATCTAGTCAGCGTCGGATTGCTTATAGTTGGATATTGATATGCACACGATGCTTCTGTTTCTGCAATTTTCCTTTAGCTAATAAAATTGTTTTAAATGCCCTTCTCGCAAAAAAAAAAAAAAATTAAATGCCCAGATTAGATCTAGATCAATTTGGTCATACACAAATTTGTTTGCAGCTTACCATGTGATTGAACCAGAGTCATGACAAATATTTGTTAAGAAATAATAATATTTTACCTTCCATGCTTAAGTCTTATTGTTCTCTGTCCTTAATATAGTCTAGGACCTTAGGTTAAAAAATAGTATGGACCCCTGTCATGCAGCAACCTGTATGATCCATTGTAGCGTAGTACGCGTTTTTCTTTGTATCCATAGGGGCAGACGAGACGACAGCTCTCCATCCGATTGGCTTCTTGATTCACATTACGTGGCTTTGCCATCATGACAGTAGTCAAAACGCATAGAAGTTTCCACCACAAACAAATATGAAATTTTCATGCTAAAGCGGGAATTTTCATTGCGCAAGACCTTGCGAATTCTGCACTTTCGGTCATGTTCTGCTCATGAAAAGACTTGAAGACTCAGCTGGTTTTAGCTGTTTCAATAGTATTCTGTGAGGATGAAAAAAATCAAAACAAGCTGGAAACAGAGAAGCAGGCCACGGTAATCGTCACCGTCTTCATCCTCATCTGATGAGTAATCGTCGCTGCCACCATCATCGTCTTCCTCTTCGCCTGATGATAAGTAGTAGTCGCTGCCGTCGTTGCCATCGCCGTCTTCCTCTTCCGAGGAGCCGTCGCTGTAGTCATCGTCACCGTGATCTTCCTCTTCCTCTTCATCCGACGTGTCGTCGCTGCCATCGTCGTCCGTGGACGAAGACGACGACTCGGTCTCTAATGACTGGCGTAGACCTTCGAGTTTCTTCTGTAACCGTTCAATGGCCGCCATCGTGTCTGCCTTGCGTCTGGCCCAATCTTCGTCTGCCTCGACGTAATCGTCCTTGGTATTGCTCATCTCCTCGCGCGCTCCTGCAACTTTCGGGTTGATGGCCCTCCTCAATCCGGCAGAATACGCGCGCGTTGGCCCTGAAGTAGAGGCCCTGCTTGACCTCGTAAGTCTCCAGTTCGGCCTCGGCGTCAGGCTCAGCACTGCTAACTGTAGTAAAATCTAGGAACGAGTCGGAATCGGATTAGACTCCTCGATCTGGATTGGCTTAGCAGGTTACGGTAGTCTGCGAATTTCTGCCTTTCAGAGTTTGACACGACTGCAGTTTTTTTTTTTTTTTTTTTTTTTTTTTTTTTTTTTTTTTTTTGAGTGCGACTGCACTCTTGTGCTTATTGGGCCGGCCCACCTTGGTTAGCTGCTGCTAGTGCTAAGTGCTAACTGTAGGCCACCGTAGCAACCATCAATCACCATCTTAAAAAAATCACTAGAAATGCTGGGTTTTCTTTTCACTTTTTCCTGGAATCGTTGTGATCTACTGAGGAGAAAAAAACTATATTATTTCCTTCCTCCATTGAAGACCATGGTATTGTGGTTTTCTACTTGTCTGCCATTCAACTTAATACCGCACTAGCCACTAGCATGAGTATGCACTATGGATGGTTGTATTCATTATACCGAATTGCACATTTGAAGTGGTTATACATTCGTTGGTGTTCCCGATTTTTATTACCGGTTCTCGACCGTTATCGACATGTTTTCGTCCGAATTGTTTCGTTTCCGACATCCCGTATATCCGATTTCGTTTTCCTGACCGAGCTTTTCCGATTTTGTTTCCGTTCCCGAATATAAAAACGAAAACAAAAGTGGTTAGGAGCTTTTTCTGACTATTCCGGACCGCTTTCATCCCCATGTGTGAAGAGGTTTGGTTGCGCGAGCGGGCTAGCTTTGGGCCGTGCGGGGAAACTGGGCTAGATTATGAGACAGAATGATAGCGAGAGTTGGTGTGTGTGTTCGCGGCGGGGGTGTTGGTTGGATCGGACCAGGCTAAAATAGTAGGGAGAAGGTCAGAGTGAGGAAAAAAAGCGAATTGGGTTGTAGTCCAATGACAGTAGTGAGATGCTGCCCATCAGGGTTCAAATTCTGGTGCATGCACCTTGTCCTGAGATTTTTCAGAATTTACCGGCATTATGCATTAATTGGTAAGCGGCGTTCTCGTTGATAACGAGGCGCCAATGGTGATTTTGAGAATCCTCGGATCTGCCAGATGCTCAGTCCTTCGAAGGTGCTCATACGGGTAGGGTTTGTGTACGTGTGTTCATAAGGATGAGTATGCGTGCGTGTTATGAACGTCTACGTTGTACTGTGTAATTATCAAAAAAAAAGAAAAAGAAAAAAGAGAGAGGATAAGGAAAGGATTTTGGGGGCTGGACTAGAAAGAAGGATGTGATCGACTGTGCAACGGGGGTGTTGGTTCGGAAATTATATATACTTTTCAAAAGATTTTTTCTCCCCTACCTTCCAGTGTTCGAGATTTGTGCGACCAATGATAGCCGTTGAACTCCCACTGCCCCTCCCCATGGCTGCCCGCGCCGCCGTCCCTCTCTACCGCGCTGCTGCCGCCACCTCTGGCCATTGGGCCGTCCCCATGTGTCCCTCGACGACCCTCGCGCCGAGCGCCACCGCCACCGCCACCCCTGCACACACCCTCGCTGGACCTTGTGTAGCGCAGCGGTGCAACCCTGCTGCCCGGTGCGGCCTTCACGCCTTCCACTGCGTGGCTCGCTGGCCCCCGCGCAGTGCTGGTGCCGCCCCTGCTGCCCGCGTGCGGCCTTGCCAGCCATCGCCCGAGTAGGGGGAGCGCGGCCGCACCCGCTGCCTTGCGCTGCCGGCTGGCCACCGTGCCTCCCTTGCTTGCCGCCTCCGGTCGACCGTGCTCCGGCACCGGCTCCGTGCGCCCACGGCCGCCACTGGCCGCCGGAGCTTTGCTGCCATCACCATAGCTGGAGAAGAAGGAGCTTAACTTTATTTTTTTTGTAAAATGTTGAACTCGTTTTCGGTGAAATGTTACCCCAACTTTTTTACAGAAATGTTGGAGGCTCAACATTTAAAAAAAAATATGTTGCGGTTCAACATTTTTTAATGTTGAGGTTTAACATTTCTAAAAAATGTTGGTGAACATATTTTGGAAAACGTTGCGGTTCAACATTTCTAAAAAAAATATAGGTTCAATTTTTTTTCAAAAAATGTTGGTCCACATTTTTCAGTGAAATGTTGAATGAGTTATCTTTAGATGTGCCTTGGTGAACTTTATAAATGAGTTCCTTAATCAACTTCCACAAGATTATATTGGTGCCCCCATCGAGGAGGAGGGAGCGGTCACGTGAGGAAAAAATGTTAGTATCATGTCAGGTTAGGAAAAAAGGGTTACAACTCACCCATACCATATTAGGGAAAAAAATGTTACAACTCACTTGATTTTTTTCTTTTAACATCATGTCGCGTTCACGTTATTTAAAAAATACATCCATATCACGTTCATATGCAAATCCTGTCACGTCACATTTTTTTCGCTTTCTCAAAGCTCGTAAATTCATCTTCAAAAGAAAAAAAAAAAACAGACAGCCTATGGCCTCTCCCGTGAGACTCACGTCAATTTTTCTTCCGTCCAAATTCCATCAGGTTAGACCCGTTATCCTGCATGCAGGTAGCTTGTTAGATACTTAGATCTAGGAGATATTTCTTGTTTTAAAAAAATAAAAGTAAATATAAATAAATAGTTATTCTATTACTGTATCTCTTAGGAGTAATTAATAGTTTATTCTAACCATCTAGATCTATGTAAATAGACGGCTCATGGTCATTTAGGTGTACTGTAGTTAAACCCATCAATTTTACTTTTTTTTAGCAGATCAAATTTTGCTTATCTTTTAGAGTTGATGTAAGAGTTCATATTTCTCAAGGTTATAATGTATTTCTCCATCATTTGTAAGAAAAAAGGCTGCTGGTTACAGCTACATGAGCATATCTGTGATGTCAACCTGGCAGTTTATAAGCTAGTAATTAGTAACTGGCTGTTTGAGCTCCGATTACTTATAGTTGGATATTAATATGATACGCACACGATGCTTCTGTTTCTGTAATTTTCCTTTAGCTAATGATAAAATTGTTTGAAATTCCCAGATTAGATCTAGATCACAATTTATAGTCATACAAAAATTTGTTTGCAGCTTGCCGGCCATGTGATTGAACCAGAGTCATGGCAAATATTTGCTAAGTAATCTTTTACCATGCTTAACCAAGTCATATTGTTCTCTGATGCTTGACTGCTAGCTTGTCCTTATAGTCTTGGACCCCAGGTTAAAAAAATAGGGATTCCTGTCATGCAGCAACCTGCATGATCGATTGTAGCTTTTCTTTGTATCCATAGCTAGGGACAACTATCCATCGCATTGGCTTTCTTGCTTGGTCTCGCCATCTAATCTGCTCTGTTACTTTTAATATCTGAAAGTTTCCGCCACAAATAGTACAATCTTTTTCATGCTACAAAGGAATTTTCAATGCGCAAGACCTTGTGAACTATGAACTTTCAATTTTGGAAGTATTCACAGCACTGGAACGTACACTGTCAATCAACAAACAGAAAATCATAATTGTTCTGTTTCCCGTCCACTGAGCACCTCCCGCATCATCAGTGAGAAATACTGGGCAACAATTGACCGCATCCAATCCGAGAACAAAAGGGTGATCTTTCAATACGAAGACGAAGAAGAAAACCGTAATGCGGCAGCAAATTTGGTACCGAAAGGATTTAGTTAACAGCTTGGAAAAAGAGGCCAAGAAAGCCATAACGCATCAGCTAGCCAATACGAAACGAAAGATGAACCTAGCAAGTGTGCGTGATACGGCGGTCATCAAATTGAATGCTAGCGTTGCACAAGCACCAAGGATCGAAACCGAATCCTCCTCCTCCTCCTCCTCATCATCTGACGAGGAGGAGCTCTCCTCTTTGTCCGATGAGTAACTTTCGTCGTCGTGGTCGTCATCATCATCGTCTTCCTCCTCATCTGACGTCGAGTAGTCATCGATGCTGCTGTCGTCGTAGTCATCATCGTCATCCTCCTCGTCTGACGAGCAGTCTCTGCCATCATTGTCATCACCTTCCTCTTCATCCGGTGAGCAGTGAATGTCGCTGCCACCGTCATCGTCGTCGTCGTCAGAAGAGTAGTCGTTGCCACTGTCATCGCCTGACGTTGAGTAGTCACTGTCGTCGTCGTCGTCATCGTCGTCTTTCTCTTCCGAGGAGCAGTCGCTGATGTGGTCGCGGTGATCTTTGTCTTCATCTTCATCCGACATGTCGTCGCTGCCATCTTCGTCAGTGGACGAAGACGAATACTCGGTCTCTAATGACTTGGGTAAATCTCCCCGTTTCTTCCGTAACCGTTCAATGGCTGCCATCGTGTCTGCCTTGCGCCTGACCCAATAATCTTCGTCTACCTCGACGTCACCATTCTTGGTGTTGTTCATCATCTCGGATCCCTGAGCACCTACTTCTGCAAGTTTGGTTTGAGGTCCCTGGCAGAACGCGCTGGCCGGGTGCTGAAGTAGAGGTTCTGTTTTGGCCTCGTCAGTCTCCAGTTCGGCTTCGGCGTCAGGCTGGGGTTGCTTGCTTGTCGCTGCTAATTGGACTCGGACTCGATTTGGATTGGCACCGGTTCAATTCGGCATCAGTTCATCTCCGATCCTGCGCATCTACCTACGCAGGAGTCTGGAATCTGGATTATTGGACTCGGACTCAATTTGCATTGGCATTACAACAGGTTGGGTTACGTAGAGTCAGAGGGTTTGCCTCGGGCCACTTCGACGATACACAGCGAGCAGAAACACACGAACGAGATTGGTGTGAAATACTCCTAACCTCTCTCTCATCTGACTGATGCAATCAGTTGCAACATAGAAGAGGGATGAAATAATAGATGACAAGTGAATGATTCTTATGTCCTTTGAAATTAAACATGGAGATACCATGGAGAGCGAGATCACAAATTGAACAAAAGGCAGCAGAGTCTGTTCGGTGTTCCTTTACACATTTTCTTTGGCTCGGAATTCTAAGAATTACGTAGCCAGCATGTTTCTTTTTCTCTTGCTCATAGGATTATTTTCCAACTTGATCATCTCGTTATGTCGATTTAAAAACTTTCATGCAGTGCTACCCATCTTTGCTGTAAGCAAGTATTGTAGCAGGGGAGAACACATGAGCGGCACCAGGTTCCACGGTGGCTATAACAGAGCTCTCTTTACACCAAGTTCATGGTTGAGAGGTTCTGCTGTAGTTTGTGCGTCAGACTGACCAAACTATCAACCAGTTTTACTCGACACGGCATTGTGCAGGACGTTCATCATGTAGAATCAAGACTGGAACATGACATTGGATTTGATTTCCTCCAAAATCTCGAAGGTGGTGTCTGCATGTAGTGGACTGGACGCTCACGCGCGGCCACCTCGCCGCGGAGCTGGAGCTCTAGAAGAAGCTGCGCCGGGACGACGACGACGACAGCGCCTCTGCCCGAAGGCGGTGCCGTTGTGCAGTTACGCTGATGGTGGCGGGACGGGAAGGCCTGTAGTGACCCCGGCGAGTTCCGGCCGGAGCGGTTCCTCGCCGGCAGCGAGGGTGATGGGTGGGGCTGGTGCCGGGACCGAGAGGGAGGTGAGGAAGACGCTGCTCAGCAACTCGTGATTTGTCACGGCTATCTGCATTTGAGGATGAATTACACCACCACAGATTTCTCGATTCTTCAAGTTGCTTGGAACCAAATTTCTAGGACGACTATATATGTTCACGGGATTAATTTGTTCCTGCATGTAGAAACTTCAGTCGTATAGCATATATGAATAAAATTTTGGTTTCGATGAACCTGCTTGATGTGATGAAAAGCACTGACACCTTCACGTCTTTATGGTGGAAGTATGATGTGTACGCCACAATATATAATTTTGACTCTGCATAACTAAAGTTTATTCATATCAGAAATGATGCACTGAACAGTAAGTAGTATTTCTCAGCGATTATAACAAATAAAAGAGTACGGAAAAAATAGAACTTGTTGACGAAACCTTTCGAAGGATGTGCTAATAACAAAGAGGAGGGCCTGGGCGCCTGGCCCCAACACCGCATACCGTGGCACAAATGATTCCGCACAGGCACAGCACCAGCAATGCAGCTCCCAAGCTGACAATTGCTCGAGATGCCGCCATCGCGCTTTCTTCCAAATTGCTGTTACAACTACCAGAGTGACCAGATTGTTGAATCCCTTGCATAATTGCATACTACTGGCTTGGGATATCGATCTAGCATGTCTGAGGAGCCTGAAGATATAGCCGGATCGGATTTGTTTCCCTCCAAAATGTCATCACAATAAGCCGATCGAGTACTTCCCATACAAGAACAACATGTACAATGTAAGTATGTAACCATGTAAGGTATCAGATGTGTATTAATATGGAGAAATGCCTTCGGCTAATTATATTGTGAATTTTTCGCCTTCCCCTGGACACGAAAAAGCAACGAACTCATAGTCATGCATTTCTCCTTACTTAACATTGTAAGTTTGTGACTGTAAACTGCAATCAGCAAATACCCGTGAGCAAATAATATTCTGCACTTGGGAAACACAATCTAGGCCTTTAACCACTTCTTTCTTTTTACCTCGTACATATAAATGAGAATTGAGCAACGGGAAGAAAAATTACATATATATAGTAACATTTGCCCAGTTACCAATACTCCTATGCACCAGTTACAAATTAGCACTGCCAAAGAATTTCCAAGATAGCCAAGACAGGCCATTAAGTACTTTCTATATGAAAACGCAGAACAGAGCACCAGGGAACAAATACTGCAGATAAAAAGGTTTGCTTCAGTTGCTGGTTCGCGCCAATTAGTAGAACTAAACACTGCCAAGATTTTCCAAGATAGACCAGATACTACATTGTTTTCTTGAACATGTAGGCGTGAATTACAAATGAAACTATGCCAGAGAATTATGAAGAACAGGAGCTTAACTAGCCTTTTCTCTTAATCGCTCAAGATGCCACGCCTCTTCCAAATTCAACAAGACACTAGAGTTGTCACCAGATCGTTGAATCTAGCCTTGATCAGCTACAGGATGTAGCCGAACCTTGGGTTTGTTTCCCTCCAAAATATCATCACAATAAGCCGAGTACATCCTATACAAGAACAGCACGTACTTCGTACAATGTAAGGTATGAGATATGTGTATTTATAAGGAGAAATGGATGTGAAACCTCCGGCTAATTAGCTTGTGAGTTTTTTCGCCTTCCCTTGACACAAGAAAGTAGTGAACTAATGGTCATGCATTTCTCCCTACTTAACATTGTAACTGTAAACTGCAATCAGCAAATGTCCGTAACAGAGCATGCCAGGTCTTGCTCGTGGTGGATGTCCATGAAATGGAGCGGACGACAATGCCTCCTGCTAGTTCGAGCCTGGATGGTTTTGCTATTCTTCATGCTTTTCTATCCTTTTCGTGGCAACACGTTCGTGAATGCTACAGAAAATTATATGTACTGATGTCAACGCATACGTGGACATAAAAAGAAAAAACAGAGCACAATGATCTGCAGAGTGCAGACGGATCATAACTGAAGTACAGATCAGGCACATCGATTTTTGGGGCATAAGCCGAGCATAATAGAGCTACTAGATGTCCTTAAGCATGCCTAGACGTTCTCATGGTTGACCCCATATGAGATCAGTCACTAATCGGCAGGTTCGTTAGTCGGATTGGCCTAACGAAAGATAGATCAGGAGATTGCTGAAGAATTCACATAGCAGCTGAAGAGTACTTCGTCAAGTTCTGCTACCATTTCTAGTTAGGCACCTCCATTTGGGAACAAAACCTGGGCAAAGATCTCCAAAATTCTTGTGCACAAATAGGCCCCCAAAAATCATAAAGTTTCAAAACATGATGAATAATTGCTAACACGATAAAGCAAAGATCACAACAATGTCTGGAGTTTGGCTGAGCTGAGGAGTCTCCGCACGACTAGTCTCCGCGCAGGCGGCCACTCCGGCCCCGGCGGCCACCTCTCCCGCGCCGG
Source organism: Urochloa ruziziensis (assembly GCA_015476505.1). Lineage (NCBI taxonomy): Eukaryota > Viridiplantae > Streptophyta > Magnoliopsida > Poales > Poaceae > Urochloa > Urochloa ruziziensis. Next base: position 57,342,520 of record CM027120.1, read on the forward strand.
CGACCACTCCGGTCCCGGCGCCCACCGCACCCGTCGCCATGGCCACTTTAGCTGCCATGTCCTCCCCTCTCGCGCCGGCCACCACCTCTGTGGGCGACGCTTCCCCCTCCCTGGCGGGCGCCGCTTCCTCCTCCCGGGCCGGCTGCTCCAGGCCTGCCTCCCCCCTCTCTCCGTTGGCGAGGCCTTTCTTCCCTGCCGGAGGACAGTCCCAGGAGGTCCCGCATGAGGATTGGGATGAGGAGATGGTGGACTACGACTTCTCCCCGTCCCCCTCGCCCTCCCCGTCGCCCTCTCCGCCGCCGCTCAGCTACCGAGATGCAGTTTCTCGTGGCCAGCCCCCTGTTGCGAGTCCGGGCGCGTCGCACCAGGTGCAGCCGCCGACGGGAGCGCTGCCGGGGGAGGGCACGGGAGTTGCTCTGCTGGCGGGGGGGCAGGGTCGTCGCCGCCGCCGTCCTTCCCGACGGGCGCGGCTGCGCCGCCCCATGGAGGCTGCTGTACAAGCGCAGCCGCCAGCGCCAGAACGAGGGGCTACCCAACCACGTGCGACGGCGGGTGTACAGGCAGACCCGCAGGCAAGTCGCCGCCGTGGGCGCGTGGACGAGGACGGCTTCCAGGAATACCTGTCCCGCTCTGCGCGACGGCGACTCCGGCGCGAGCAGGAACAAGGGCAGCCGTCACGACCACCTTCCCCTCCGGTACGCCAAATCCCGCCTGAGTTCTTTGGGCGCTGCCTGAACTGTCTTTCGTACTCTCACCGCGTTGCCACCTGTAAGCTCCCGCGCCGCTGCCTCCGGTGCCACGGGTTCTACCACCTGGCCAGGGATTGTAGGTTTCCACGGCGACAGGATGCGCGAGGTGCGGTGGTGGGCGTCGGGCGTGCCGCCTCTCCGCGACGGGATTCCGGCGGAATGGGTGCGGTCACGCGGCGCGCTCCGCCGCCAGACGCACCGACGGGCGCCGGCTGCGCCCCCCCTCCTCTGCGACGGGATTCCGGCGGACTGAGGGAGGCCGCGCGCCGCGCGCCGCCGCCACGGCAGGCCACTGGTGGAGATGGGCGTGCGCCACGACTGGGAGACACGCAGCAGCAGTCTTGCCGTTTCATGCGCGTGCATGGGACGAGAACACCCCCGGCGTCAGAGGCGCCCAGTCGCACTCCATCCCCACCGCCGCCGGTCAGAGTACATGCACCTGTGGCGTCCATCACCTCGACGGGTCCGGGGGAGCCGGAACCGGGGTGTTGTTACGTGGACTTCTGCGATGAGATGGCGGCTGAGGAATCGCGTCTGCGCTTCGCCCTCATCGGCCGAGTGGGCAACGCCTCTGACGACTTTACGGCGGCCTCCGCGGCGCACGCCATTGCAGCAGCTACTGGAATCGCAGCAGGAGACATCGTCGTCAAGCCATTCCACCCAGAGAATTTCCTGGTGGAATGTGCAAGGATGGACGTGCGTGATCGCGTTCTTGCGGCCAGCCCGGTCCCGATGGAGAGCACCAGCCTGTCCCTCCGGCCATGGACACGGCTAGTCGGTGCGGAGTCAGTAACTGCCTATGCCAAGATCAGATTGGAGCTGGTCGGTATCCCGGCCCATGCGTGGAACCTGAGGACGGTCCGCAAGCTGCTAGCTCCCTATTGCTGGGTTGAGCGGCTTGAAGCAGTGACGGCAAACAAGATGGACTTGTCGCAGTTTGAGCTCACCGCCTGGACGACGAACCCGGCGGGCATTCCGGCTTCCAGGAGGCTGCGGATTGCGGAGCGCGAGCCACCGATCACGCACTCCGACCCGGGGATGCAGCTTATCTTCGGGCGGGTGACCCCCTGCCTCCGGGAGAAGAAGGTACTGGCCTATCAGGTACACTTCCACCTACGGTCCATCGCCGACTTTGCGCCGCGCTCGCCGTCGACCTCCGGTCCTTCCTCACCGTCGGACAATGGCGACAGCGGGCCCGATGGTAACCCGGACCGGTCCTACGGCTTTCGGCAAGGGACGGCGGGGCCTCGCCTGACTAGTTTCCACCGCCGTGATAGGAGCGCCGGTGCGGGTGGGGACGGCGGCGGCGGCGCCGCTACTGGTACACCACATGCCAGTCTGGCGTCCAAAGCAGTAACTGGGCCCACAGCTGACGCTTCACCCAGCCTTCCGAAAGTGGATTCAAACAGGGGGGTGGCGACAAGAGACGACGAGCAATCTGGACTAGTCAAGCATGTCAAAGTGGCCGAAAGAAGCCTCTTTTCCGAACGGTCTTCTGATCCGGCTGTCTCTGTACTGGAAGGGATTGGGGACCCATGCCCGCTGGAAAGGGAAGAGGACCCAATGCTGCTCGAAGCCTGTGTGCCTATGCCACGCGGCATGGGTCAACCGAGTGAGAAGGCAAAGACGATCGACCTGCCAAGGGATGACAGGCATGTGCAAGGCCACGACAAAGCCGTTGCTGGTACCTCCAGCCCGGATGCACCGGCAGGATCCCCTGTGACGGTGCCAACGGCAACATGGCTGCCAGCGAGGACGAGCCAGGAAGAAAAAACACCGGAGGCTTGCTTGTACCAAAGCAGTAGGCCGCGGGTGGATTTTGGGCTGCAGCTAGGCCTGACGGACGACGTAATGGGCCAAGCTGATAACAATGACGACGATAGCAGGCCGCCCGGATTTGAACACCCAGCTCAGATGGCCCAAGCCGACGATGAGAGCGGCCCGCCTGGATTTGAACACCCAGTTCAGATGGTGGCCCAGGAGAATGATGAAGGAGGCACAGCGGGAAATGGCAATGTTGCTTCACTGACAATGGGGATGATGCAGCAACGGGACCCTACCAGTGTGAAGCTTTCGGCGTTCACCAAGGAAGTGCGGCGCAAGATACGTTCGCCGCTTGCGCCGAAGCCAACGAAGACCAAGAGATCGTCGGAAGCGCCGCAGCTGCCAAAGCGAAGTAAGAGGCTTGCTAATCACCCGCTTGCACAGGTTGCATCGTCTAAGCGTGCCGAGGTTGTCCTCAAGCGTCGATTTGAGGCGGCGCCGGAGGCCCTGCCGGTGCAGACTGATGCGGAGCAGGCCTTCAAGGAATTCTATGCAGATGAGACGCGCTATATGCACTTCGAAGCAGTGAAGGATCTGCTGCCTTCCCTGCGCAGCGTGTGCCCGGCCGTGGGCATGCAAGCATGAGGCCGTTGGGCGTCCTCATCGTCCGCCTAAGTTGTGTCTTTTGGTCAATGAATCAAATTGTCTTGGTTTCTTGGAATGTACGTGGGCTAAATACCAGAGCCCGATGGGATGTTGTTCGTGTTTTGGTAGACGATGTTAGGGCATCAGTCGTCTGCTTGCAGGAGACTAAGTTAGCCACAGTTGATCATGCTGTAATCCTGTCTATGTTGGGCAATCAATTCAGGAACTTCGAGTATTTGCCGGCATCGGAGACCAGGGGTGGAGTGCTAGTGGCTTGCAGGCACGACATGGCTACCATGTCTGATGCAAAAATCGGTTGCTTCTCTGTAACGGTGAAACTGACGCCATGCACCGGTGACCCATGTTGGTGGCTCACGACGGTGTACGGACCACAGTTGGACAGCGACAAGGTGCTGTTTCTGGAAGAACTTGAGGCTATCCGAGATGAGTGTGAGGGGCCATGGGCAGTAATCGGGGACTTCAACCTGATACTCGACCCACAAGACAAAAATAATGATCGAATCAACCGCCGGAACATGGCTCGGTTCCGGCGTGCTGTGGACGCTTTGACACTCAAAGACATACACTTGCATGGCCGCACATATACTTGGAGTAATGAGCGAGACAACCCCACGCTCGTCAAGCTCGATCGGCTGCTAGTCTCGGTGGAATGGGAGGTGAATTATCCTGATTGTTTCCTACAGGCGTTGTCCTCGGATGATTCGGATCACTGCCCCATACTGTTGCAAACGTGCGCCTCAATCCGGAGTAAGCCGCGCTTCCACTTTGAAAGTTTCTGGCCAAAATTTGATAGCTATTTGGAAGCAGTCGCACGAGGGTGGCACTGCCCGACAGACGTCACAAATGCATACAGGCGACTTGACTGTCTAATCCGGAACGTGACAAAGGAGCTTCAGAGCTGGGCTGCGAAACAGATCGGTTCGGTCAAGCAGCAGCTGTTGATTGCTAAAGAATTGATCCTCCAGCTTGATAGAGCACAAGATTTGCGGCCGCTGTCTGAGGAAGAGAGAGATATAAGGAGACAGCTAAAGCGGCTCTCCTTGGGACTGGCGTCGCTGGAACGGACGATTGCGCGACAGCGATCCCGTATATTGTACCTAAGCGAAGGCGACGCAAGTACGCGTTTCTTCCATATACATGCCAGTGGACGACGACGGCGGAACTTCATCTCCAAGTTGCGCAATGAGGCCGGATTTGTCCACTCGCCAGAACAGATGGAGAGTATGCTGTTTGAGTACTATGATGCACTACTTGGAAAGGAGTACGAAAGGGAGCATAGCCTGAACCTAGAAGCACTCGGGCTGCAGTCACAGGACCTGTCCAGCCTGGAGGAACCGTTCTCTGAAGAGGAAGTTTGGGACGTGATTAAATCCATGCCGCCGGACAAGTCGCCGGGGCCGGATGGAATGACCGCGGCGTTCTACCAGTCTGCGTGGTCGATAATTAAGCAGGATGTGATCAACGCCGTGAACTCCTTTTACAACATTGACAGAAGAGGGTTCCAGTGTGTTAATGGGGCACTACTCACCCTCATTCCCAAGAAGACAGACGCCAGCGAGCCCAAGGACTATAGACCGATAAGCTTAATCCATAGTTTCCCCAAGCTGTTGTCCAAGTTATTAGCAAATCGACTTGGCCCGCACATGGAGGACATGGTGTTGCGCAACCAGAGTGCTTTCATCAGGGGGAGATCCATCCTCGACAACTTCAAGTTTGTGCAAAGGTCAGCTGTAATGTTGCGCAAGCGTAAGATCCCCAAGTTGCTGCTCAAGCTTGATATATCCAAAGCCTTCGACACTGTGAGTTGGCCATTCTTGCTGGAAGTACTATCTGCCTGGGGTTTTGGGCAAAGATGGAAGGGCTGGATTTCCATTCTCCTGTCCACGGCCACGACTCGAGTCATGTTGAATGGGCAGCCAGGGCCGCCTGTACAACATCGAAGAGGATTGCGCCAAGGTGACCCGCTGTCACCTATGCTCTTTGTCCTGGCCATGGACACGCTCAACCGATTGTGCATTAAGGCAAGCGAAGAAGAGCTGCTGCAGCCCACGGGGATCCCAGCAATCAAGCACCAATGCAGCTTATACGCAGATGATGTCATTCTGTTTGCGGCGCCGACAAGATCAGAAGCTCGAGCAATTGGACGTATCCTAGAGTTGTTTGGGGGGGCATCTGGGCTACATACGAATCTAGAGAAGTGCTCCATCACGCTGATATATGGAGATGAAGATGGGCTGCAGGAGTTCCGGACAATACTTCCTTGTCAGGTGAAACCCTTCCCTATCACGTACCTTGGAGCGCCCCTGTCCACTAGGAGCTTGCCTAAGTCACAATACCGGCCATTAATTGAGAAGGTAGCAGCCAGGCTGCCGAGATGGCAGGGACCCTTGATGAACAAGAGCGGTCGCCTGACACTAGTGAAGTCCACCCTCTCTACGATGCCGATCTACTTGACAATGTCGGACAAGTTTCCAGCATGGGTGATTAAGGAGCTGGACAGTATAAGAAGGAACTTCTTGTGGACGGGACAGGACAAAGCAGTTCAAGGAAAGAATGCAGTCGCTTGGTCTACTGTGTGTCGTCCCACTGATTATGGAGGTCTAGGAGTGATGGACTTTAAGCTAGCCGGCATTGCGCTACGCACCAGATGGATTTGGCTTCAAAAAACGGATGACACAAGGTCCTGGAGTGCTCTGCAAATTCAGTTTGAGCCGGAGGTGCGAGCGTTCTTCCAAGCGTCTACCACCATCTCAGTTGGAAATGGAGAGCATGTGCTGTTCTGGATTGATGCATGGGTCGATGGCAGCACGATTGGACATCTGGCGCCGAACCTAATCAGCTTGGTACCTGCCAGAATCAAGAATAGAAGGACGGTTGCCCAGGAGAATGATGAAGGAGGCACAGCGGGAAATGGCAATGTTGCTTCACTGACAATGGGGATGATGCAGCAACGGGACCCTACCAGTGTGAAGCTTTCGGCGTTCACCAAGGAAGTGCGGCGCAAGATACGTTCGCCGCTTGCGCCGAAGCCAACGAAGACCAAGAGATCGTCGGAAGCGCCGCAGCTGCCAAAGCGAAGTAAGAGGCTTGCTAATCACCCGCTTGCACAGGTTGCATCGTCTAAGCGTGCCGAGGTTGTCCTCAAGCGTCGATTTGAGGCGGCGCCGGAGGCCCTGCCGGTGCAGACTGATGCGGAGCAGGCCTTCAAGGAATTCTATGCAGATGAGACGCGCTATATGCACTTCGAAGCAGTGAAGGATCTGCTGCCTTCCCTGCGCAGCGTGTGCCCGGCCGTGGGCATGCAAGCATGAGGCCGTTGGGCGTCCTCATCGTCCGCCTAAGTTGTGTCTTTTGGTCAATGAATCAAATTGTCTTGGTTTCTTGGAATGTACGTGGGCTAAATACCAGAGCCCGACGGGATGTTGTTCGTGTTTTGGTAGACGATGTTAGGGCATCAGTCGTCTGCTTGCAGGAGACTAAGTTAGCCACAGTTGATCATGCTGTAATCCTGTCTATGTTGGGCAATCAATTCAGGAACTTCGAGTATTTGCCGGCATCGGAGACCAGGGGTGGAGTGCTAGTGGCTTGCAGGCACGACATGGCTACCATGTCTGATGCAAAAATCGGTTGCTTCTCTGTAACGGTGAAACTGACGCCATGCACCGGTGACCCATGTTGGTGGCTCACGACGGTGTACGGACCACAGTTGGACAGCGACAAGGTGCTGTTTCTGGAAGAACTTGAGGCTATCCGAGATGAGTGTGAGGGGCCATGGGCAGTAATCGGGGACTTCAACCTGATACTCGACCCACAAGACAAAAATAATGATCGAATCAACCGCCGGAACATGGCTCGGTTCCGGCGTGCTGTGGACGCTTTGACACTCAAAGACATACACTTGCATGGCCGCACATATACTTGGAGTAATGAGCGAGACAACCCCACGCTCGTCAAGCTCGATCGGCTGCTAGTCTCGGTGGAATGGGAGGTGAATTATCCTGATTGTTTCCTACAGGCGTTGTCCTCGGATGATTCGGATCACTGCCCCATACTGTTGCAAACGTGCGCCTCAATCCGGAGTAAGCCGCGCTTCCACTTTGAAAGTTTCTGGCCAAAATTTGATAGCTATTTGGAAGCAGTCGCACGAGGGTGGCACTGCCCGACAGACGTCACAAATGCATACAGGCGACTTGACTGTCTAATCCGGAACGTGACAAAGGAGCTTCAGAGCTGGGCTGCGAAACAGATCGGTTCGGTCAAGCAGCAGCTGTTGATTGCTAAAGAATTGATCCTCCAGCTTGATAGAGCACAAGATTTGCGGCCGCTGTCTGAGGAAGAGAGAGATATAAGGAGACAGCTAAAGCGGCTCTCCTTGGGACTGGCGTCGCTGGAACGGACGATTGCGCGACAGCGATCCCGTATATTGTACCTAAGCGAAGGCGACGCAAGTACGCGTTTCTTCCATATACATGCCAGTGGACGACGACGGCGGAACTTCATCTCCAAGTTGCGCAATGAGGCCGGATTTGTCCACTCGCCAGAACAGATGGAGAGTATGCTGTTTGAGTACTATGATGCACTACTTGGAAAGGAGTACGAAAGGGAGCATAGCCTGAACCTAGAAGCACTCGGGCTGCAGTCACAGGACCTGTCCAGCCTGGAGGAACCGTTCTCTGAAGAGGAAGTTTGGGACGTGATTAAATCCATGCCGCCGGACAAGTCGCCGGGGCCGGATGGAATGACCGCGGCGTTCTACCAGTCTGCGTGGTCGATAATTAAGCAGGATGTGATCAACGCCGTGAACTCCTTTTACAACATTGACAGAAGAGGGTTCCAGTGTGTTAATGGGGCACTACTCACCCTCATTCCCAAGAAGACAGACGCCAGCGAGCCCAAGGACTATAGACCGATAAGCTTAATCCATAGTTTCCCCAAGCTGTTGTCCAAGTTATTAGCAAATCGACTTGGCCCGCACATGGAGGACATGGTGTTGCGCAACCAGAGTGCTTTCATCAGGGGGAGATCCATCCTCGACAACTTCAAGTTTGTGCAAAGGTCAGCTGTAATGTTGCGCAAGCGTAAGATCCCCAAGTTGCTGCTCAAGCTTGATATATCCAAAGCCTTCGACACTGTGAGTTGGCCATTCTTGCTGGAAGTACTATCTGCCTGGGGTTTTGGGCAAAGATGGAAGGGCTGGATTTCCATTCTCCTGTCCACGGCCACGACTCGAGTCATGTTGAATGGGCAGCCAGGGCCGCCTGTACAACATCGAAGAGGATTGCGCCAAGGTGACCCGCTGTCACCTATGCTCTTTGTCCTGGCCATGGACACGCTCAACCGATTGTGCATTAAGGCAAGCGAAGAAGAGCTGCTGCAGCCCACGGGGATCCCAGCAATCAAGCACCAATGCAGCTTATACGCAGATGATGTCATTCTGTTTGCGGCGCCGACAAGATCAGAAGCTCGAGCAATTGGACGTATCCTAGAGTTGTTTGGGGGGGCATCTGGGCTACATACGAATCTAGAGAAGTGCTCCATCACGCTGATATATGAAGATGAAGATGGGCTGCAGGAGTTCCGGACAATACTTCCTTGTCAGGTGAAACCCTTCCCTATCACGTACCTTGGAGCGCCCCTGTCCACTAGGAGCTTGCCTAAGTCACAATACCGGCCATTAATTGAGAAGGTAGCAGCCAGGCTGCCGAGATGGCAGGGACCCTTGATGAACAAGAGCGGTCGCCTGACACTAGTGAAGTCCACCCTCTCTACGATGCCGATCTACTTGACAATGTCGGACAAGTTTCCAGCATGGGTGATTAAGGAGCTGGACAGTATAAGAAGGAACTTCTTGTGGACGGGACAGGACAAAGCAGTTCAAGGAAAGAATGCAGTCGCTTGGTCTACTGTGTGTCGTCCCACTGATTATGGAGGTCTAGGAGTGATGGACTTTAAGCTAGCCGGCATTGCGCTACGCACCAGATGGATTTGGCTTCAAAAAACGGATGACACAAGGTCCTGGAGTGCTCTGCAAATTCAGTTTGAGCCGGAGGTGCGAGCGTTCTTCCAAGCGTCTACCACCATCTCAGTTGGAAATGGAGAGCATGTGCTGTTCTGGATTGATGCATGGGTCGATGGCAGCACGATTGGACATCTGGCGCCGAACCTAATCAGCTTGGTACCTGCCAGAATCAAGAATAGAAGGACGGTTGCCCAGGCGATCCCTGATAGGCGGTGGGCTCAAGACATCCACGGTGGGTTATCTGTGCTCGTGCTCCTCGAGTACGTGCGTCTTTGGCACAGATTGGCAGGATTACAATTAGAAGACACGCCGGACACCTTCAGATGGCGTTGGACGACAGACGGGCGATATACATCGGAATCGGCGTACAAGCAACTTCACATTGGTAGCACCGTCTTCGCTGGTGCCAACCGAATTTGGAAGACATGGGCGCCGCCGAAGGTGAAATTCTTTGCCTGGCTTGCCTCAAAAGGAAGACTTTGGACAGCTGATCGCCGGCGTCGCCGTGGCTTGGATGCACGTGACGAGTGCTGGCTCTGCGATCAGGAAAATGAAACCTGTAACCACCTGCTTGTTAGATGTGTGTACACCAGGCAAGTATGGTGGGAGGTGCTCTCGTGCATGGACTGCAATTGCACGTTCTTGCCTGGAGAGGCCTCGATGAGGAAGTGGTGGGCTCATCTACGAAGGCTGCAGCAAAGGGAGCGCAGGAAGGGATTCGATACGCTCTTCATGTTAGTAGCTTGGAACGTTTGGAAGGAGCGTAATGCCAGGCTGTTCAACCGGAACTCCTCGACAATCCCGCAGCTCATAGATAAAATCAAGCAGGAGATTGAGCTTTGGTGCCAGGCAGGCGCCGGCCGCTTGGGTTGTCTTAGGCGTGAGTAATTGGCTAGCTGTAAGGCCGAAAGGCCAAACCTTGTAATCCTTTTTTTACAACTCTCCTTAATACAATGATGCGCAGCTCTCCTGCGTATTGGAGAAAAAAAAAAAAAAAAAACATGATGAATCTAACTAGCCAGTTCTTAGTGGTGGCCAACTTAGCAACCAAACTTTGCCAAAGTTTGGTGATACCAAATAATTATATTATCATCAGTGAAACACCAAACACATCATAATTATTATAATTTCTGAGCAGTAGTCTGGGAACAACATGAATTCGTGATGAAAAATGAACAAGCTGACTATGCAGTGGGGAGTTAATGCCGTACATAACATGTGGTACATATTTTGCATGGGGCTCAGGCTACATGTACAAATTAAATTTATGCTTGTGAAAAAACATGAAATGCGCATCTTCATCCAAAAATTTTAACAGCAAGCACACACCTTTATAGCTTTATACAAATATTTAATAGAAAAGTGAAAGATGGAGCTTAAAATTAGTATAGGCATCATCATTACCTTTTAGCACCACCAACATGGTTAAAAGTGTCACAAGTATATATGATGGATCGTTACATATAGATGAATAGTAACTAAATTATAATAAAGATAACAACCTCATGGCAACTAAATTATAATAAAGATAACATCCTCATGGCCTGAATCATGGTAGCATGATGGATATCATATAGATGAACATAGTTTGACACTGTATTTTTGGTTGAATTGACCACACACGCCATGACTCCGAGTGCTCCACTCAAATTCTATCTTCCTTCTGAGATGAGATTGAATTACAGTAAGAACGTGCTTCATGACGAAGGGGAAGAAATCAAAGTTCTAGTATTTTGCTCACAGGAAACACTAGTCAGTAGATACATAAACTGTGCATGGACAGATGAAGTGGAGTACGTACAAGAGATTTTTTTTTAAGAATTAAGCATAATTAGAACAAATGCAGCGAGTCATAACGAGTGCAACCCAAGCACACAGATCAGGTGCCTGAATTGTACCAGTGGCTAGGAAAAATTAAACTGGTGCTCTAATAGTCAGGTAGTCTGGCACAAGCATGAAATGAGAAAAGAAAAGTTGACATAACTACGACCGTATGCTTTAAAGAATCGTAGCTTTATTCAGGTTCAACAATGATAGAAACTAAATTCAGCAAAGACTGGTCCAGGTCCAGCTTGTTTGTATTTATCACCTGTTTGATCCTTGTCCATGCACGACTTTTTTGCAGCAGTATTCTGCAGTTGTTGAGAAATAAAACTTGACGACACATTGGCATTGTTGTTTTGAAAAAGGTTTCGGTTAACAGCAGACACACGTGTGGTGTGACTTTTGTCACCCACTGTCTGCCTACTTGTAATTTCTGCTGGGATGATGCTTTGTGGTCTAGACTGCATATCAAATATGAATAACAAAGTTAGGGCCCATACAATGTACAAAGTCATCATGGATCTAAACATATTTGAAATCTATTACCAGATGCAAAGGTTCCTCTCTCTGTTCAGCTAGCACTGAATGCACCTCTTGTCTGAGTCCTTCTCTAAGTGCCTCCCTTTTCTCCTGCATCTTTTGTTGAATCTGTCGCTTCCTGTTTTTGAATACCGTATCCCTTTTAGCAGCTAGATTTGCAATTTGCTCTTTTAACTTTTGTAGGTCATTAATTTTTTTGTTGGACTGCAGCTAAAGCACGTGCTTGTTCTTCTAATCTAGCATTCATCAGTTGACTTCTTGTTGGATGTTTCCCCAAGTATCCTTGACCATGCATGAAGTTTGGATGTTTTGTATCCTGTGCTTTGCCTGTAGGTTGACTGGAACACAGTGTCTCCATGTGTAGCACTGCTGATTACTGTGGAAACCTGATCATTGATAGAAGCATCATCACCTGTTGCGCCTTCATTGCCAACTCCTTTAGGGTTGTTCCCATCTGAATCTTTATTATTACCCTTCTCTTGGATGAAACTTTCATCAAAGCCTCTCCAAACCAAATGACTTTCAACCTCAGATTGTGTTCTGTAAGAGATACAACGACATCTTCGACATGGACAGGGTGCATTTCCTCCTCGAGAGGTGCCTGCAAATGTAATCTCCACGAATTCCTTAAACCCTTTTTGCCACTCAGCTGTTGCCCTATTCATGCGCATCCAACTCCTATCGTGGGACATGCTTGCTCCAAAGTTTATAAATCAACGGGCAACAGATTTATATCAAACAACTATTACAACTGCTTCCTGCAAACAAGAACCAAACACACATGTAAAAACTTTTCATGTTATTATAAGGGCTTGTGTCAATTTATTTCAGTTCTGAGTTCTTTGCTTTCCATCTGGTTAATTATTACTGAAACAAAATTTAAAAATAAACGACAACTCAATTTGATGAATTAAGGGGTTGTGTCAATTTATCTCAGTTCTATGTTCTTTGCTTTCCATCTGGTTACTGAAACAATTTTTTTTTTAAAAAAGCTACAACTCAATTTGATGGACTTGAGCATATATTAAGCTATCTATTTTACACAATTTCTAATTGTACAAGAAAATTCAGTGGCAATTGATCCTATTCCATTATCAATATGGCAAGGGAGGATAAAAGTTCAGTGGACTCCATAACTCTAAACACGGATGTGAATTCATGCCCCAGCATACAGAAACGAAATTGGATTGTTACCTGCTGCCTTCCGTTCCTGGCTTTAGATGGCTGGCGGTGGATGGATGCCCGGTAAACCAATATTTCTAGATCCTGACAATGGAATGGCGGCCTGATTAATCCCCTATTTTGTACTACCAAGCCTCCTTGTATACTTGACTTGACACAGCCGCTTGTGAGCCACGGTGAAGTACTTCTATTTGTTTCGTGCAAAACATGCCATGGAAGATAATAGACCACAAACTCCATCAAATTTTCTTTTGTAAACCTTGCTGAACACCTTTCTTTCCCCAGATATCACCTGCGCTAAATCCCTCCGACATGCAACGAAACTCTAAACTTCCATAGTGAATGGAAAAACATGAAATAAGGGCTACATTATTATTACTAGTCGTCAACCCGTGCCTTCGCACGGGCTAGTATTATAATGTTTTTTTGTAAGTGCTTATATTCTCTTAATATAGAACTATTGCACCACTATTTATTGTTCATTTGTTTTTATTTTGATTTGATTAATTTTTCTAGTTGAGTACATGTACGTTTTACAATGCTTGTAGAGATACCCACCGGTACCTGAAAGTACATGTTATTTTGAGTAAAAAAGGTTAAGTTGATGGTTTGGTCCCACAAAAAATAATTAAATCGATGGTTGGTCCCACTATTTTTTTTACCTCTGTTTATCACGTCTAAATACTCCATTTGGTTCGATCGTCCGATTTCTAGGAATGGACGGCTCTCGTTATTGCCAAGGATTCTAAAATTCCTCATTAAATAAACATTGTTATCTTATGCTGTTAGTTGAAAATTCCTATATAGTAGGGTATTTGCTTTATTTAAAGCCACTGCCAATCAACAATACACTATATCCTGCTCAATCACTGCAAAAAGGATTGATACTTTGACTAAATATTCAAAAGGTTATTTGAACTTATTATCAAATAATTTTTATTTTCGTATACAGTCAAGTCATTCCTTATTTAGTCAAGAGAGTATATTATGTACGTGCTATAGGATAAAACAAAGTCCATTGATGACAATTATTACAAAAGCAAAAAGGATAATTTTTGTGTATGTATTTTGTTCAAATCGTGACAATCATGCTTCTATTGTTATGTATAGTGAATGTGATTTAAGATATATAGTAACAATTGGTCTAGTGTTAGCAATTTTTGTTATCTGCTGTTGGAAAAAAGATAAAATAATAGTTAAAAATTATTGGCCGTTTGAGAAAAATGCTAAGCACTACTAATACTCTCGCCCACTCAAAAATTAACTTTTTGGAATACTCTTGTGTGTAACCGCAATATGCATGTGGTATAATATATATACTGCTTACTATATTTGATAAAAAGGTACCCTATTTAATTTGGACTTGGTATTTGTAAAGGAAATTGTTTTTTTTGGCAGGAACCATCGGATAAGAAAGAAACAACAGAGACTGCTAACTATATTTGATAAAAGATGCCATATTTGGACTTGGTATTTGTAAGGGAAATTGTTTTGGGCAGGAAGCATCGGAGAAGAAAGAAACAACAGAGGGAAAAGTAGCGTCATTGGGCTCAGTAACGAAATTTGGAATAAAAACTGTTGGAAGAGAAAAAGGGAAAGAGAAGTAGCGTTTTCTAATAGGACTCTTTTTATAGCGACCACAACCTGGAGTTGGCTATCACGTGGTTTTCCTTTCTAAAATTTTAAGATGAGATCAAGACCGTCTAGAACTTGGCTCATGATAGATCGATGGTTAGAAATATTTGTTTTTCTCCGATTAACGTGAGAATTTCTAGAGAGTCTGTGATTAGTATAGATATAGATAGATTATTATTATTATTATTATTATTATTATTATTATTACCACAACGAACAAGATTAGATTACAGCAATCACAATGCACACAGGTTGTGCTCATTCCTTGAGTGACTTGAGGAACTTCATTATTCTAGGTAATTGTTTATTAGCAACACTCGTTACTTGATAATTATCCCCGAATCAGTGTGTTAACCTATTCATAAATGAGTAATGGCCCTTGGAGCAAATCCTACACGATGAGGATGAAAACGTAAGCTCAAAATGATTCGGATCCACATCAGTAAATCACAACTTATAAATTCACTTTGATAAAGTGGAAAACATATTTGTTGGCTAAGGCTTTCACATTTGTAAAGGTGATACGACCATGCTTTTGTTTGTCCTATACTAGCGCAATACAAACAAGAAAAAGTCACTTTCTACTTGTATTAAGTGCAGGTTGTCTTGGTGACACATACCGTGCAATCCAAGTAGATTTATCACTAAATGTCGAAACTGACTAGACACCATGTCATATGTAGCTTATCCGCCTAACAATTTGCAGGGAACAAGTCAATATCTCACTGAAGCTACATGAGCTCTCATGCATATAAATAGGCCTCAAATCTGTAGGTAATCCATTACCCATATCATTGAGACAATCTAGGAGCTTAGAAATACAAACAAACTAGCAACCTAGCAACAATGGCAGCCAAGATATTTGCCCTCATTGCTCTCGTTGCTCTTTCAGTGAGCGCTGCCACCGCCGTTATTATTCCCCAGGCCTCACTAGCTGCCGCCACTATTCCACAGTTCCTCTCACCTATCACACCCTTCGGATATGAACACCCGATTGTGCGGTCCTACAGGCTACAACAAGCGCTTGCAGCAAGTACCGTACCATCATCGGCCTTTTTGCAGCAGCAATCCTTGGCTCATTTAACAGTCCAGAGCATCGCTGCCCAACAACAAAGCCTTCTATCACCATTCAACCAACTAGCCGTGGCGAACCCCGCCGCCTACTTCCAGCAGCAGATGCTGCTCCCATTCAACCAGCTGGCCACGGTGAACCCCGCTGCCTACTTGCAGCAGCAACTGCAACCGTTCAACCAACTCGCTGCTGTGAACTCCGCTGCCTTCCTGCAGCAGCAACAACAGCTGCTGCCATTCAACCCACTTGCTGTGGCCAACACCGCCGCCGTCTGCCAACAACAACAGCTGGTCAACCAACTGGCTTTGGCGAGTCCCGCTGCTTTCTGGCAGCAACCCATCGTTGGTTCTGCCCTATTCTAGATTGCTTATGAGTTGTACTCCTATAAAAAAGTTTGCATGCCGATGTGTTTGACTCCCCGGAAATAATAAAACTGTTGGTTGAGATTCTAAAGTCATGTATGTGTCCAAATATCTTTCGCAATTGCGCGTGCCATGCAATCCAAACTTACTAAAAACTATGAGGCCATACTTGATACTTGATTAGGTACATATTACAACATACAAATATAACAAGGTGAAGAATGCACATTCTTCCATAACAAGTTAACATTATTCCCATGGGCATGAATAAAACTGGGAGAGCGTGAACTTGTCCATGTTTGGGTTAAGACTCCTTCACTCTGCCAATTAGATCCATGATGTCTGTCACAAGAAAGTGTTGAACTTTTAGCCCAAAAACTTAAATATGAGTTTCTTTAACATATGACCTGGATTAAATAACCATACCGTATACCACACGATCTATTTACCGAGCACTATGGGGAACAATACGAGCTCCTAAACGAGATGTAACCGTGTAATTTATATTTTTATAACATGCTTGACTCACACATCATCACTAAAATGATGCTATTAAATTTAGGGCAAGGAATTGTAGTGCTTTCCTTTGTTTTGTGCAAAATCCTTAAAAGTTTTTAATTAAGTTTTTAAAATAAACAATCCAACAATTTTTTACCTGGCCTAATATTTTATAAGAGCAGCTCGCATATTTAGGGGTAGAATGACCATTCGTGCTATAGACAATTGCCCCATCCAATCAATATAGTAATTTGTTTGATAACCTACATCATAGGTTGTTGCCCACTGATGAAATTGGTTACTAAGTCAATAAAAAAATTAAAAATTGTTTAAGCAAGCAAGGAAGATAATTCGAAAACTATTGAAGATATCATCCACTATTACACATCCCACATCCACTATAAAACAAATTTTTAGAAACATTTTACAAAAATAATGAGAAACATTTATCGGTTGGCCGGTACAATTGGCCCTGCAATATGTATCATTACACCTGACACAATATATGAAGACAATCCAAATTAGAACTAATCTTCGAGAACAACATTTTTCACAAGCAGTGGTTCTCCTACTTTCAGCATCTTTAGATATAGAGAGATAGCCAAAACATTTGCATGTGTAGGCCTTGGGAACTAATCCACAACGAACAAGATTAGCTTACAGCAATCACAATGCACACGGGATGTGCTCGTTCCTTAGTGACTTGAGGAACTTCATTATTCTAGGTAGTTGTTTATTAGCACACTGGTTACTTGATAAATTATCCTCGAATCAGTGTGTTAACCTATTCATTAATGAGTAATGGCCCCTAGAGAAAATCCTACACGATGAGGATGAAAACGTAAGCTCAAAATGATTCGGATCCACATCTGTAAATCACAACTTATAAACTCACTTTGATAAAGTGGAAAACATATTTGTTGGCTAAGGCTTTCACATTTGTAAAGGTGATACGACCATGCTTTTG
Source organism: Urochloa ruziziensis (assembly GCA_015476505.1). Lineage (NCBI taxonomy): Eukaryota > Viridiplantae > Streptophyta > Magnoliopsida > Poales > Poaceae > Urochloa > Urochloa ruziziensis. Next base: position 57,359,798 of record CM027120.1, read on the forward strand.
TTTGTCCTATACTAGCGGAATACAAACAAGAAAAAGTCACTTTCTACTTGTATTAAGTGCAGGTTGTCTTGGTGACACATACCGTGCAATCCAAGTAGATTTATCACTAAATGTCGAAACTGACTAGACACCATGTCACATGTAGCTTATCCGCCTAACAATTTGCAGGGAACAAGTCAATATCTCACTGAAGCTACATGAGCTCTCATGCATATAAATAGGCCTCAAATGTGTAGGTAATCCATCACCCATATCATTGAGACAATCTAGGAGCTTAGAAATACAAACAAACTAGCAACCTAGCAACAATGGCAGCCAAGATATTTGCCCTCATTGCTCTCGTTGCTCTTTCAGTGAGCGCTGCCACCGCCGTTATTATTCCCCAGGCCTCACTTGCTGCCGCCACTATTCCACAGTTCCTCTCACCTATCACACCCTTCGGATATGAACACCCGATTGTGCAGTCCTACAGGCTACAACAAGCGCTTGCAGCAAGTATCGTACCGTCATCGGCCTTTTTGCAGCAGCAATCCTTGGCTCATTTAACAGTCCAGAGCATCGCTGCCCAACAACAAAGCCTTCTATCACCATTCAACCAACTAGCCGTGGCGAACCCCGCCGCCTACTTCCAGCAGCAGATGCTGCTCCCATTCAACCAGCTGGCCACGGTGAACCCCGCTGCCTACTTGCAACAGCAACTGCAACCGTTCAACCAACTCGCTGCTGTGAACTCCGCTGCCTTCCTGCAGCAGCAACAACAGCTGCTGCCATTCAACCCACTTGCTGTGGCCAACACCGCCGCCGTCTGCCAACAACAACAGCTGGTCAACCAACTGGCTTTGGCGAGTCCCGCTGCTTTCTGGCAGCAACCCATCGTTGGTTCTGCCCTATTCTAGATTGCTTATGAGTTGTACTCCTATAAAAAAGTTTGCATGCCGATGTGTTTGACTCCCCGGAAATAATAAAACTGTTGGTTGAGATTCTAAAGTCATGTATGTGTCCAAATATCTTTCGCAATTGCGCGTGCCATGCAATCCAAACTTACTAAAAACTATGAGGCCATACTTGATACTTGATTAGGTACATATTACAACATACAAATATAACAAGGTGAAGAATGCACATTCTTCCATAACAAGTTAACATTATTCCCATGGGCATGAATAAAACTGGGAGAGCGTGAACTTGTCCATGTTTGGGTTAAGACTCCTTCACTCTGCCAATTAGATCCATGATGTCTGTCACAAGAAAGTGTTGAACTTTTAGCCCAAAAACTTAAATATGAGTTTCTTTAACATATGACCTGGATTAAATAACCATACCGTATACCACACGATCTATTTACCGAGCACTATGGGGAACAATACGAGCTCCTAAACGAGATGTAACCGTGTAATTTATATTTTTATAACATGCTTGACTCACACATCATCACTAAAATGATGCTATTAAATTTAGGGCAAGGAATTGTAGTGCTTTCCTTTGTTTTGTGCAAAATCCTTAAAAGTTTTTAATTAAGTTTTTAAAATAAACAATCCAACAATTTTTTACCTGGGCTAATATTTTATAAGAGCAGCTCACATATTTAGGGGTAGAATGACCATTCGTGCTATAGACAATTGCCCCATCCAATCAATATGGTAATTTGTTTGATAACCTACATCATAGGTTGTTGCCCACTGATGAAATTGGTTACTAAGTCAATAAAAAAATTAAAAATTGTTTAAGCAAGCAAGGAAGATAATTCGAAAACTATTGAAGATATCATCCACTATTACACATCCAACATCCACTATAAAACAAATTTTTAGAAACATTTACAAAAATAACGAGAAACGTTATCGGTTGGCCGGTACAATTGGCCCTGCAATATGTATCATTACACCTGACACAATATATGAAGACAATCCAAATTAGAACTAATCTTCGAGAACAACATTTTTCACAAGCAGTGGTTCTCCTACTTTCAGCATCTTTAGATATAGAGAGATAGCCAAAACATTTGCATGTGTAGGCCTTGGGAACTAATCCACAACGAACAAGATTAGCTTACAGCAATCACAATGCACACGGGATGTGCTCGTTCCTTCAGTGACTTGAGGAACTTCATTATTCTAGGTAGTTGTTTATTAGCACACTGGTTACTTGATAAATTATCCTCGAATCAGTGTGTTAACCTATTCGTTAATGAGTAATGGCCCCTAGAGAAAATCCTACACGATGAGGATGAAAACGTAAGCTCAAAATGATTCGGATCCACATCTGTAAATCACAACTTATAAACTCACTTTGATAAAGTGGAAAACATATTTGTTGGCTAAGGCTTTCACATTTGTAAAGGTGATACGACCATGCTTTTGTTTGTCCTATACTAGCGCAATACAAACAAGAAAAAGTCACTTTCTACTTGTATTAAGTGCAGGTTGTCTTGGTGACACATACCGTGCAATCCAAGTAGATTTATCACTAAATGTCGAAACTGACTAGACACCATGTCACATGTAGCTTATCCGCCTAACAATTTGCAGGGAACAAGTCAATATCTCACTGAAGCTACATGAGCTCTCGTGCATATAAATAGGCCTCAAATGTGTAGGTAATCCATCACCCATATCATTGAGACAATCTAGGAGCTTAGAAATACAAACAAACTAGCAACCTAGCAACAATGGCAGCCAAGATATTTGCCCTCATTGCTCTCGTTGCTCTTTCAGTGAGCGCTGCCACCGCCGTTATTATTCCCCAGGCCTCACTTGCTGCCGCCACTATTCCACAGTTCCTCTCACCTATCACACCCTTCGGATATGAACACCCGATTGTGCAGTCCTACAGGCTACAACAAGCGCTTGCAGCAAGTATCGTACCAGTCATCGGCCTTTTTGCAGCAGCAATCCTTGGCTCATTTAACAGTCCAGAGCATCGCTGCCCAACAACAAAGCCTTCTATCACCATTCAACCAACTAGCCGTGGCGAACCCCGCCGCCTACTTCCAGCAGCAGATGCTGCTCCCATTCAACCAGCTGGCCACGGTGAACCCCGCTGCCTACTTGCAGCAGCAACTGCAACCGTTCAACCAACTCGCTGCTTGTGAACTCCGCTGCCTTCCTGCAGCAGCAACAACAGCTGCTGCCATTCAACCCACTTGCTGTGGCCAACACCGCCGCCGTCTGCCAACAACAACAGCTGGTCAACCAACTGGCTTTGGCGAGTCCCGCTGCTTTCTGGCAGCAACCCATCGTTGGTTCTGCCCTATTCTAGATTGCTTATGAGCTGTACTCCTATAATAAAGTTTGCATGCCGATGTGTTTGACTCCCCGGAAATAATAAAACTGTTGGTTGAGATTCTAAAGTCATGTATGTGTCCAAATATCTTTCACAATTGCGCGTGCCATGCAATCCAAACTTACTAAAAACTATGAGGCCATACTTGATACTTGATTAGGTACATATTACAACATACAAATATAACAAGGTGAAGAATGCACATTCTTCCATAACAAGTTAACATTATTCCCATGGGCATGAATAAAACTGGGAGAGCAGTGAACTTGTCCATGTTTGGGTTAAGACTCCTTCACTCTGCCAATTAGATCCATGATGTCTGTCACAAGAAAGTGTTGAACTTTTAGCCCAAAAACTTAAATATGAGTTTCTTTAACATATGACCTGGATTAAATAACCATACCGTATACCACACGATCTATTTACCGAGCACTATGGGGAACAATACGAGCTCCTAAACGAGATGTAACCGTGTAATTTATATTTTTATAACATGCTTGACTCACACATCATCACTAAAATGATGCTATTAAATTTAGGGCAAGGAATTGTAGTGCTTTCCTTTGTTTTGTGCAAAATCCTTAAAAGTTTTTAATTAAGTTTTTAAAATAAACAATCCAACAATTTTTTACCTGGCCTAATATTTTATAAGAGCAGCTGCACATATTTAGGGGTAGAATGACCATTCGTGCTATAGACAATTGCCCCATCCAGTCAATATGGTAATTTGTTTGATAACCTACATCATAGGTTGTTGCCCACTGATGAAATTGGTTACTAAGTCAATAAAAAATTAAAAATTGTTTAAGCAAGCAAGGAAGATAATTCGAAAACTATTGAAGATATCATCCACTATTACACATCCCACATCCACTATAAAACAAATTTTTAGAAACATTTACAAAAATAACGAGAAACGTTATCGGTTGGCCGGTACAATTGGCCCTGCAATATGTATCATTACACCTGACACAATATATGAAGACAATACAAATTAGAACTAATCTTCGAGAACAACATTTTTCACAAGCAGTGGTTCTCCTACTTTCAGCAATCTTTAGATATAGAGAGATAGCCAAAACATTTGCATGTGTAGGCCTTGGGAACTAATCCACAACGAACAAGATTAGCTTACAGCAATCACAATGCACAAGGGATGTGCTCGTTCCTTCAGTGACTTGAGGAACTTCATTATTCTAGGTAGTTGTTTATTAGCACACTGGTTACTTGATAAATTATCCTCGAATTAGTGTGTTAACCTATTCGTAATGAGTAATGGCCCTAGAGAAAATCCTACACGATGAGGATGAAAACTTAAGCTCAAAATGATTCGGATCCACATCTGTAAATCACAACTTATAAACTCACTTTGATAAAGTGGAAAACATATTTGTTGGCTAAGGCTTTCACATTTGTAAAGGTGATACGACCATGCTTTTGTTTGTCCTATACTAGCGGCAATACAAACAAGAAAAGTCACTTTCTACTTGTATTAAGTGCAGGTTGTCTTGGTGACACATACCGTGCAATCCAAGTAGATTTATCACTAAATGTCGAAACTGACTAGACACCATGTCATATGTAGCTTATCCGCCTAACAATTTGCAGGGAACAAGTCAATATCTCACTGAAGCTACATGAGCTCTCGTGCATATAAATAGGCCTCAAATGTGTAGGTAATCCATCACCCATATCATTGAGACAATCTAGGAGCTTAGAAATACAAACAAACTAGCAACCTAGCAACAATGTCAGCCAAGATATTTGCCCTCATTGCTCTCGTTGCTCTTTCAGTGAGCGCTGCCACCGCCGTTATTATTCCCCAGGCCTCACTAGCTGCCGCCACTATTCCACAGTTCCTCTCACCTATCACACCCTTCGGATATGAACACCCGATTGTGCAGTCCTACAGGCTACAACAAGCGCTTGCAGCAAGTATCGTACCGTCATCGGCCTTTTTGCAGCAGCAATCCTTGGCTCATTTAACAGTCCAGAGCATCGCTGCCCAACAACAAAGCCTTCTATCACCATTCAACCAACTAGCCGTGGCGAACCCCGCCGCCTACTTCCAGCTAGCAGATGCTGCTCCCATTCAACCAGCTGGCCACGGTGAACCCCGCTGCCTACTTGCAGCAGCAACTGCATCCATTCAATCAACTCGCTGCTGTGAACTCCGCTGCTTTCGTGCAGCAGTAGCAACAGCTGCTGCCATTGAACCCACTTGTTGTGGCCAACACCGCCGCCGTCTGCCAACAACAACAGCTGATCAACCAACTGGCTTTGACGAGTCCTGCTGCTTTCTAGCAGCAACCCATCGTTGGTTCTGCCCTATTCTAGATTGCTTATGAGTTGTACTCCTATAATAAAGTTTGCATGCCGATGTGTTTGACTCCCCGGAAATAATAAAACTGTTGGTTGAGATTCTAAAGTCATGTATGTGTCCAAATATCTTTCGCAATTGCGCATGCCATGCAATCCAAACTTACAAAAAACTATGAGGCCATACTTAATACTTGATTAGGTATGTATTACAACATACAAATATAACAAGGTGAAGAATGCACATTATTCCCATGCGCATGAATAAAACTGGGAGAGCGTGAACTTGTCCATGTTTGGGTCAAGACTCCTTCGCTCTGCCAACTGTTGCAAGATAGTGTTGAACTTTTCAGCCCAAAAAGTTAAATATGAGTTTCTTTAACATAAGACATGGATTAATTAACCATACCGTATACCACACAATCTATTTACCGAGCATTATGGGGAACAATACTGTGCTCCTAAACGAGATGTAACCGTGTAATTTATATTTTTATAACATGCTTGACCTCACACATCTTCACTAAAATGATGCTACTAAATTTAGGGCAAGGAATTGTAGTGCTTCCCTTTGTTTTGTGCAATATCATTAAAAGTTCTTAAAATAAACAATCCAACAATTTAACAGTCCAGAGCATCACTGCTCAACAACAAAGCCTTCGATCACCATTCAACCAAGTAGCCATGGCGAACCCTGCCACCCACTTCCAGCAGCAGATGTTTCTCCCATTCAACCAGCTGGCCACTGGCGAACCCAGCTACCTACTTGCAGCAGCATCAACTACATGCGTTCAACCAACTCGCTGCTGTGAACTCTGCTGCCTTCCTGCAGTCAGCAACAACAGCTCCTGCCATTCAACCCACTTGGTATGGCCAACACCGCCGCCGTCTGCCAACAACGACAGCTGGTCAACCAACTGGCTTTGGCGAGTCCCGCTGCTTTCTGGCAGCAACCCATCGTTGGTTCTGCCCTATTCTAGATTGCTTATGAGTTGTACTCCTATAATAAAGTTTGCATGCCGATGTGTTTGACTCCCCGGAAATAATAAAACTGTTGGTTGAGATTCTAAAGTTGTATGTGTTCAAATGTCTTCCGTAATTGCTTGTGCCATGCATTCAAGGTTTAGACTTTAACTATATTCCATACACACGTGTCATACTTTATTAAGTATATAATATAGACATATACACTATTTGCATGGGCATGAATAAATGTTTGGAGACTCAAAAAAGTCATATATGTACCAAAATGTCTTTTACAGGGTCACTTACAAGAACTCGTTTCCGTGTATGACAAATAAAAAACAAGAGGAAAAGATTTTTTTTAAAAATCTTGTCCCATGACCTTGATCTATCTATTATCTTAATAAAGCAGAAGCAAAGGAAGCCACCACGTTCGCCGAGAGGGCCTAGAAAATCCCACGTTAATCTAAAAATGAGAAGGATTTAGACAGTTCGATTTTATGAAGATCTAACGGTCTAGACCAATCTAAAGAGTCCATGTCTAATACAACTAATAAATATATAAATTTGGTATTTTATTTTTAAAATAAAAAATATAAAAAGATACGGTCTTAAACTAACACAAAGAGTCCATATTCAAATCCGACTAATAATACATATATAAAAATCAGAATTAAAAAAAGGAAATTAGAAGTGGCATTAAATACGAATTGGAACTAATCAATTATTATTTTTTAAAACAATAAGATTACATCTTTCCATGTGTTATCCGTCGAGATAATAAAGCAGAAGCAAAAGGAGCCAACACGTTCATTGAGAGGCCCAAAAAATTCCCACGTTAATCCGAGAAAAGAGAAGAATATACGCCTGTTGGATTTTATAAAGATCTAATGGCTCAGGATAATCTAGAGAGTCCCTATCGAATACGTCTGATAAATAATAAATCCATAATTTCCATCCATTTGGTTTAAAAAAGTCAAAAAAATGTCAATGATCTTTTATTTTGTGTGGGACCCACCATGTAAGCCTTAAAATTCTTGCGTGGTCTTTTATTTGTGTGGGACCCACCATGCTTTTCAACCCAAATCAGATGGCCTTTTATTTATGTGGGACCCACCATGCTTTTCAACTAAAAATTCTTGCGTGGTCTCTTATTTGTGTGGGACCCACCATGCTTTTCAAACAGGTGATCCATTACATGTGCACATGGATGCATATATTTGTAACAAATCATATGTCCATATTTGACATAAGCTAGCTAGATGTTTAATATGTAACAAGATGGAATTCTGAAACAATGGTGTATAAAGAGGACAATCATTCCAAAAGACTACACACAGACATGCTACCAAATTGAAAAGCGCATATACATTCAAAGCCACGCTATCTCATCCTCATCATCATAGGGCAGCAACACCTATTGTACAAACAACAGGAATTATTACAACGAGAACTCATATGGATACCAAGCTGCTTGAGAGAGCCTAACAATGTGACGTGTGTGCAGCCTTCTCCATTGCAGATCATCTCAAAAGCAATCCAGTCTCACCATAAAGCGCTAATGGACTACTCTAGCAATGTCTATGGAAGACAACGAAAGAGATAAGAGAGGTGGTTATGATGGAGCCTAGAGGAACGAAGGAAGAGACATTGTGCGCATACTACCATCATGTACTGGATGTTTTCTCTAACACCCAATCCCAATTCTCGGTGGTGGGCAAGCCAGCACGAAGAATGATCGAGTGCCCCAAGTGACAATCTTCACCGTTGAAAAATGTAGTACTAAGTCATGAGCTCCATCGTTCCACATGTAGCATTGTTGGGTAACCACGGAGCCTAGAGGAATAAAGGACAAGCAGAAACAACTTTTTTTTTTTGAAACGAACCAAGCAGGGGAGCTGCTGATTATATTAAAAAGAAGAAAATCCAGATTAGACAAACAACAACCCCAAAGGGTCTGACAACGGAAGAAACCAAAAAGTTACAAACACTTAACTATGACGACTAAAAGGGCAACTCCACCAACAAACAGCTTCACTCGGACACACCTTGAGCCACGCCAATGCAAAAACACCTGAGGGAAGTCAACACCTAACAAAGAGATAGAGAAAGCTCCACCAACAGCTCCAAGAAGGCATGACCTTTCAAATCCATTAGTGGCTTCAGGTCCTCTGGTGGCAACAATTCCTTAAGGCGGTCTGCGTACTCTTGAATTACATTCTCATTGAGTTTCCCGTCCTTCCCAAGAATGCCCAAATCTTTTAATACGCTACGCTGAGCAAGGCGAGCACTTCGACGAAGCGATGATCGATCATAGGACTTGCATCGATGTCTTGCTATCACGGGCGGTGGAGGAGGAGCGTGTATAGAAGGACATCCAAAATCCTCGCCATTACTTGCTTTGGTGGACGAAGAAGACATGACCACTATCGGTGGATCCTCTATCATCGGAGGCTCGCCTGCCTTGACCTCTGTCGGTGGATCCTCTATCATCGGAGCCTCTCTTGACTTGACCTCAACCATAGAATAGGTAGAGTTGTCTTCGATGGTGATGAGAAAGATGGGGTCCTCAACTGTTGCACATGCATCTGAGACATCTTCCTCATCGTCAGATGCATCCTCCACTAGAACCATATCCTCGACAGAGGTGATGGTTTGTAGCGATGTTTCTTCCATAGGTGAGTCCAGGTGCATCTCTGTAGTAGCCCCTTCTGTATATGGGCAATTTTGGGAGGTCACAAAAGACATCTCAATAGCATGCTTCGTAGATGTCTGTTGGTGAAGCTCATTGTCCAATGCCTCGGTCACCTCCGCTGCAAGAGAAGTGAGAATCGATGGTGTTGGAGAGTGATGAACTGGAGAACAAGGACCAAAGAGCTCGACCATGTCAGGAGGCATGACACACTCTAAATAGTTGGCCACACATGCAAGCCATAGCTTGATGGTAGAAACCTCCTCCCTCAATGGGCGCATCACTTCCTCCAAGCGACTTGCAAACATATGTTGGAGTTCTGATCGCAACAACTCCACTAGAGGTGCAACCATGGCCTGCGGGTTGGATGATGTTGAGGTAGAAGAGTCACAACAAACATGGCAGATTGGATTGGCATCCTTTTCACATGAACCTTCAGTGGGTCGAGAAGGCGGCGACGTGTTGAGATGTCCCTTGGACCCAGTAGCAACATGTGCATGCAAAGTAGAACTACTTGCACTTGGCGAAGGCGAGGCCACTTTAGCAGCACAAGTCCATTCTGGTAATGGTTGCACAGTTGAGGAGCCAACTCGTGGAGCAGGAGAGGGAGACCGGAAGGGGCAGTGCCGCTCTCGATGTCCTGAGCGGCGACAACGAATGCAGCGGAAGTAGTCCCTACAAGAGCTGACTTGGTGGTCACGTGCAAGGCAAAAGTAGCATCTGCCTCGAGCCCATCTCTTGAAGGCGATGCTCTGCTCTGACTGTGATGAGCGTGGAGGTGGTGACGATTGATGGTTGAGATGACGATGAGGTGCCGCACTGCCAGTGGTGGGTATGTTGCTTTGAACAGGCACTGAGATAACAGACTTGAGACGCGGCTTGGGCTCGGTTGAGGCGGTGAAAACTAGCCGCTACAGGCGCTGGAGGCATCTTGACTACCTCTGCAAAGGTGCGTGGGAGCCCGGACTGGATCATAGCTGCCACCAACGACTGTTGGCCGGCGTTGGGCAGCGTTGTGGCCTTGTCGATGTTGTTGTAGCTTGTTCCTAGTGTGGATTCTTCTGACTTGACGTAGAGGTTTGGGAAGAGCTGACGAAGCAGTGTGGGTGATGCCGATTGGGGTGCCTGTGCCGGTGGAACGGGGAGGGGCGGCGGCGGCGGACCGGAGGGAGACGAAACCGGCACCACGGAAGGTGGCGGCAGCGGAGGTTCCGGCATCTCCATCATCCCTGCGGTCGCCGGCTGCCCCGCAGGAGGCTGCAGCAGACGACCTCCTCCTCACATGGTCAGGTGGATGTGGAGGACGCCGTGTTGAGGAGGCCCAACCTCGGTCCTGCCCAGGCCGCACGCGGTGGGACCCAACGCGTGGAGAGCCGTCGGCGCTGGCTGGGAAGCAGCAGAAGAAAGCGGGGTTGACCCTGCGGCGGAGCTTGAAGCAGCAACCAAGCGCGAGGAGAAGCTGATTGGATGAATGGGAAGAGCGTGCAGAGGTGTGCTCAGATCTGTAGCTGGCTGAGGCGGGGAGGGCTGGTGCGTGGAGATCAGGGCGACGGCGGCGGCGGCGCTGCTGCGCGCGGGGAGAGAGACTTGTTGCTATCCAATATGTGCAGAAACAACTTTTCATCATGGCAATGCTAATAACAGTGTATAAAGGGCCCAGAGTACACATTTTCACTAAATAAAGAACCAAAAGTTAGAGTAGGGGGACATTTTGCGTTGGCACACACACACTACCATCATATACAGATATACTGCTATTCTAGTTTCCTGTCACCAACGGCAGGCGAGCCAATGCGAAAAACGGTCAACGCTAGTTTCTTGTCACCAACGGCAGGCGAGCCAATGCGAAAAACGGTCAACGTCCCGAGTAGAATTTTTCGCCAAATGAAAATGTAGCACAGGGCTGTTTGGATCTTGCCCACGCCTATCACGCCAATATGAGGGTGAATGTTTCTTGGCGTAGGGATTGCATGCCTCCAACTCAGTCTCAAGTTGGCTAAATTGATCCGGCATGGGTGCAGAGCAGGCAGACTTCCCTATCATTGGCTCGCTTCCATCATAACAAGCAACCGCAATCCTGTCAATGACCAATTGGTCATCGGCCACCATCCAAACAACCATTATCAACACGCACAATAGTAAAGTACACATGAAAAAGGATGCCTTATTTAGGAGCAGCCAGCCGGTGTAGGCGTAGGAAGGATTAGGCAATGAGACTGCTAGGCATGCCATCGAAGCCAGTGGTGATTTGAATTTTGCCAAAAAGGCTACACGACATAGATATAAAATCTCAATCTTAATTTTGAGCGACATGGGGCCATGATAAAAAATTGCCAATTTTCAATCATCGTATGCGAAATAAAGTGGGGGGAATGCATAATGTGGCATGAGGATCCATGCTACCGCCAAGAAGCATCCTAAATCTATACTAAGATGAAAACCCAAACAACTAAATAGAGATGATATGTCGGATACAATTAATAAGTAACTAAATTTGAAAAACAGAGTCTAAAAGTTAACACTTAGTAAAATGTGAATATCATATGTCGGTTAGGTCACCCTATTTTATCCATCCATGCTCCAAATTAATTAAAGTTCTTTTTAGAGAGTTGGATTGGCTTATGTGAACTTTATCTCAAAGAGACGATCATCAATTTCAAAAAGGAAAAGAGAGGTGTACTTTCTGCAGTTTAGCTCTTCAATGGAGTATGGGAACAAAATAGAATGATATAGAGACAATGAGTGGATTTTCAAATTTACACTACAGGGTGTATTTTATGAGTGTCAAGAAAAAATATTGAGATGGCCATGATCAAATGTGAGCCTATAACTCGATTCCAATGTTTTTGCGATGATATTTCCTTTTATAATCAATTTATATTCCCTGCGAGAATAATGATACATAGGATGTACCTTTATTTGGGCCACTTGAACAAAATAAATAACATTAGGATAACAATATTAATCATAACAAGTAAAAATATACATATTATTAGTAGCATCTAAAACACTAGCTACCCGCGCAGACTGCGCGGGCCATATATGTTGCTAGTTTAATGTAATCACAAATACAAAAACTACTTACAGGAAAATATTGAGATGGCCATGATCAAATGCGTGCGTGTGGAAGAAATAAAAAATAAATAAAACGAGCCATCGGCTCCGATCCCAATTCCTATAAACAAGGTTCCTACCCTACCCTAGGTTCCCCAAAACGTCGGCACGGGCGCTGTGTACTGATACAGAAGAGCCAGATACGTCGACAACATGTACGTGTGCGGGCCAAGCGGGCCCGCCGTGTCCTCCTCCAGCTCCCACCGCGCCCCCGCCCACTGGGTGTCGACCATCTCCTGCCACTCGTCGGGGTCGGAGACGAGCATGTCCTCCCGGACCATGACGCGGCCGCCGTCGTAGAGCGCGCCGCGCACCCATGCCCGGAACTCGGCGAACTCGTCGTACGCGGCCTGCAGCGCGCCGATGATGGTCGGGAGGGTCGTCTCGGTGCCGCCCGACTCGGCGATCTCCGCCGCCGTGTAGTCGTCCAGCGTCGGCACCCGGTAGTCATCCTTGTCCTGCGCTAGCACCCAATGGAGGTACTCCTCCGGCAGGTCCACCATCTTCACCATCGCCGGCCTCGGCCTTTTGCCGGAGCCGGAAGTCGTTGCCACCATCTATCGCGTCGATCGATCTGCCTATGTAGCCTGTATGCTTGACGACGATGCCGGAGGTGTTGATTGATTTTCGATGCTGCTGCTTGTTTGTTGAGAGTTGGAATAGAGGACTGACTGCGAGGGGCGTGCGCCTCGGTCTCTCTGTATATGGCGGCGGCGGAGGATCGTGTCCAAGAAGGAAGGTAGTCCGTGCGTCCCACGGATAAAATCACTCCGTCTCCTTTCCAGGCAGGAGTCGGTGCCGACTCCCTCCCGAGTCGGACTCGGCATCGAGGTAGGTTCATGCTCGCCTCGCCTCGCCTCGACAGCCACACGCCCGGGGCTAGGCCGCATCGACCGGCGGCAAGCGCAGGGCTGGCCGGCATCGACGCCGGCGAGCACTGGGCCGGGACAAGTCCCCTAGACTGAGCGAGCTGGCACGGGGCCAGGCTGCCTTCCCCTGGCGACAAGCACACGCGTGTGGGTCCCATCCCTCTCTGCCGGTGGAGCATCAGCCGTAGACGGCATACGAGAGGATGGAAGGAGAGAGAAGATAAATAGATAAACACAAAATCTATCACGAGAGGGGTCTCCACTTAAACTTACCCCGAGACCCCTTCTCATCACTGTCGTTTTCTAATCCAACGCGCGCGCCACGCTTGCGGAGACGAGTGAATGCCACGCGCGGGCGTCTCCTACTTAGCTTCTGTCGGGCCCACCTGCAAGTCGAAACGAGAGGCAACCGGCGTCTTATGTCGCAATCCCAAACCTGGGGGCGAGCGCACCGGCTGGCCCGTGCGCTCGCTCCCCCCACGCGCGAGGACTCCTCTAGGAGGCTGACTGACTCCCCCACGTTGGTGGGACCTAATAAAAATTAGTTGAACAAAATTTGTTGTAAAAAATTTGGCGCTGAAGATTTGTGTCGCAAGTTTTGTTGCAAAAATTTGACGCTAAAGTTTTTTGTCACAAGCAAAAATTTGCTGAAATTTTTGTTGCAACATTTTTTCAATATTTTTTGTGGACATTTTTTTCACAGAAAAAGTTTTTCACATTTTTTTTGACAAAGTTTGCTTCAAAATTTATCGCAAAATTTTTCTTCAAATATTTTTCACATTTTTTCTCTAAAACTTTCTCAAAATTTTGTTGCAAACTTTTTTTTCTAAGTGCCTGGATGCGAGAGCCCTGCGGGCGTGTGCATGCGTGAGCCATGCGGGCGTGTGCATGCGGCCATGCGAGAGGACGCTGCATGCCTGCATGCGGGGAGCCATGCCGGCGGGTGCATGCGGCCTTGCGAAGGGACGCTGCATGCGTGCATGCGGGCGCAGTTGGAAAGCCGAGCGCACGGTGCGCTCCCTGCACCCGCGCGCAAATTAGTCGTCCCCGTCTTATGTCGGACCCCAAATCATTTCGACCATTCTCCTTCCCCGGTAGCCTTATCCGCAAGGAGGCAAGGCGACATCAGGCGATGGGCGGTGAGCGGCTGGATACGACGACCGACGACGGCGTGCGGTTGGAGGCCACCTACGGCGGCTCGACGCGCGGCGAGCGTGGGGGAAGCCACACGCCGTGGTTGCTCCGACGGGGGTTCACCCGCGGCTCTCCAGCTTGCAGATCTCTGGCGGGATTTGACTCCGTGGATCTCTAGGGGAGAGGCAACCCGGCCGCTTTCCTGGAGGAGTAAGGTGAGCTTGTCAACCAGCGCAGCGACTTCTCTCCTCCCCATATTTGCTCATGCTCCCGTGGACTGCGTTGCAGAGTGTAGCAAATAATCGGATCTAGAAGAACTCTCTAGACCTCATCGACAACAGGATGAGGAGTAGGACATCAGCGATTGGGGATGGCGTCGAGCGGGTGGATCCGCGCACCAGGCCTGCCTAGCGCCCCGCAACGGTGTCCCCGTGGCTCGCGCTTGCTGTCACTGCCGCTGGGGGTGTGGGGAGCGCACTTCCCCAGCGAAAATGACGACGCCAAGTTTGACGCGGCCTACGACAAGGAGGTCGGCCACTGCAACGTGTGGAAGATGGAGCACGGGTGAGCCTGCAAGCACCTTGATTAGCTTCACCTTTGTCTTCCTCCAGTTATCTAGATTTGTTCCTCTCGGGGCTGAATCCCTTGGCTCTGAGCGGATGCATGAATTTGCTCGGTAGATTGGGGTCCTCCGGAGTTCTCCCAATTCATGGCTGGTTTAGTTTGCTGACCTTATTCTCATGCGGAGGAATTTGTGATGTTTCTGCAGGTGTGAGCATTACTGACGCAGGTGTAACATCGTGGTGCCATGCTGCAAGCAGGTGTTCCTGTGCTGCCACTGCCACAACGAGGCCACAGTGAGCTTCTGCTCTCTCTATTTTGTTCGTGGACCAAGATGAGAGTGCACAGATGCCATGGACGTTCTAATGGATTAGCTAATGCACACCCAGCATGTAGTTATGTTTGCACTAACAGGAACATTTAAGCATATCTATTAATGTTTCGCGTCAACCTGATGAGTTGAAATTGAATTGGTAGTTTATGTGTGCTTATGTATAATAGTCCCCCAGCCCTGCCCACACAACCATAGTTTGCAACTCTCCTCTATTCTTTGCATGTTTGTTTCTGCGATATGGTCTGATCTGTATGCGTTACTGCTCTACCTGTTCATTGATCTGATTATTTTTGGAGTTATTTTTGTGACCCTTTGCGATGCGGATCCAAGCAGCTAGTAGTTTTTTAGAAAAATGAATTTTATTCCGAAGCAGCTAGTAGTTATGTTACTTATTTGTTGTCTTTGTATCGATATGAATGTGCGTCATGAAGATTTTGCTTGGGTTTCACGCCAAGAAGGACCTGACTGAGGTCAGCCATAAGGTCTAGTTCTGTAGGCAATTGTTGCTGTTGTTGGAGTATGATTGTAGCTATTTTTGGGTTCATATAGGATTAAGATAAGCACACACTAGATTTAGGGGGTGTTTGGGAGAGCTCCACACTAAAAAATAGCTCCAGCTCCGCTAGCTCCACATTTTGGTAGCTCCACTCCACCATCTTCAAAAATATATGGAGCTAATGTACGTGTTTGGCAAACTGTGGTGCTCCAGCTCCAGAAACATGGTGACTTGATTGGAATAGTCTATTTTGCCCATGATGAATGACCCACTTGTCAGTGTCTCCTCTCTTGTCCCTCCTCTCTCTGGTCTCTCTTCTCTCCTCTCTCTCTCTCTCGCACAAGAGGCTTGCCGAGGTTGCCTCGACTCCCGTGTGTGAATCTGATGGGGATGAATTTGCCTCCAACTAGTTATAGCAAGCTGCTACTAATTTCCAGGTGCCATGAAATTTGCCCATAGCGACTTCAACCAGAGATGATGAGCAGGTGCGTGAGGAGCCAATTCACTCTGAAATCCATAGCTCCCACATGAGCTCTTCATCGAATCGGCGCTGCATCGGATTCAATTCGAGGGTCATTCAACTTCGTGCGCATAATAGCTTCCTGCCTTTTGCAGCTGCACTCACCTGAAGAGAAAGCAAATCTGAGGTCTCTTCTCTAATCAGGGGTACGTGCGCACGGCAGCTCTGGCGGGCAGGGCAGGGGCGGCGCGGCGGCTTTGGCGTGCTGGGCTAGGGCGGCGTGCTCCGGCCGCCGCGGCGGGCAGGGTTTTCGTGGCCGCGGTGGCGTGATGCCGGCGGGCTGCTGCGCGGCGGGGGCGGCGTGCTCCGGCAGGAAGCGGCGGGCGACGGCTCCAACAGGAAGCAACGACCGACGGTGGCACGGCGAGCCCGGAGGGCAGGGGTGGTGGCCGGAGATGGGGGCGGATGCGGGAGCTGGGCGACGGGAAGGAGGAGAAGGGGGCGTTGATGGGATGAGGAGCATCAATGTTTTGTCTTTTAATCGTGAAATTGAACCGGTATCTGTGTAATCAGTGGCAGTGATGGGTAAATATCCAACATCTCCATGACGAGTTACAAAACTGGTGTTTTTGGAGCACCCTTTGAGGTACTCCACAAAAACGTGGAGATGACCCCATCTCCAACTTTTTTCTGGAGATGGAGATGATGGAGCTGGACATGTTTGGCAACAAAATTTGTGGAGCTGGTGGAGTGGAGCTACTTTTGTGGCTCTGGAGCTCTCCCAAACACCCCCTTAATTGCTTCAGCAGCTTTGAAGATAGCACACATTCACCAAGTAACCAAGATAAAAATGTCATGGTCTACATTTCTATGTGAATGATTAAGTAACTAATCATTTTGGCATGACTTTTATGCCAACAATGAAGTAACTAATCATTTCTTTACATGTGATTAGTAGTAACAAATTATTTCCACATGAATTAAAAGTAACTAATTCTTTAATTTCACAGACATAGGACATAAGCACCCTGTTTGCATGACCTTTTCTATATCCGACTAGTAGATCATTTTCTTAATGTTTTATCTCATAAATAATAGTAGTTAAGGCCCCTTTCATTTATCTTTAGCTGCTTACTGTTGTGGTGCTTTTCTTTTGTAGTTTCTGCTAACTTAGTCCTGTTCTGAAAGTCATCATCGACTCCTTATTTTTACTTTCAAAGCGTATCATAGCAGTTGTTTCCTATCAAACAACCAGTGCTTGGGACATATGTGTGAATGTGCCGAGTAAATATTGAGAAACCAGCTTAGGATGCTATGCTTTTTGAATGCTTTAGACCAATATTTTTGTGTGTGTTGTTGCTGCTACAAATGCTTTCTTGTATCTATAATGGAATGGTTTCAGTACACCACAAATATATGTTGTCACATGCTGGATTTTTCTTTTCTGAAAACATCATTATGATGGTGCTTACTGACCAGTTAGGGGCTTGTTTAATCCTTTAAAATGATATAGCTGCGTGTCAATTTCATTGATGACGATGCAGTAACTTATTAATACTTTTCACAATATAAGAAGTAATTTTGTTCACTACTAGATGATTTTATGAAGTAACTTTGTCTTTGATTGTGAGAGTTATAAAGTATTTTTTCCTTGATTTGACATAAAGGATGTAACTATCCAGTCCTCTAGTATATAAAACCATTTTGAAGATTTGTCGATGTCTGTGGTTGTCCTACTGATTAGGTTGACAATCTGTGTAGCTTATACTTTCTTGGGTTTTTTTGCGATCCTGTTTGTGATATGTTTATTTTACTTAGATGCTAAGTAATTCAAGTATCTTATTGTTTTTATAAATGTTGCAGTTTCATCCAACACAGGTGTACCTTATACTTTTCCTGGTTTGCTGATAGTGGTTGCCACATATTCAACAGGTATGTTACAATCACAATTTACACCCCATCCCACACCCCAAATTGATTTTGCTGGATTTTATTCTTGTATTTTTTTGGATTCATAGTGCTAGCCATATCTGTAGTTTTCTGTGATTGGTGCTGGGTTGCGCTTGTGCATGTCTGCCTATTGGGTTGCTTATGATGTTTTGGTCAGGCTTGGGTAGAGTAGGCCACATTAGGTGTGTTGAGTAATCTTTGCCCCGTGTCTAGATTCAAAGTTTTTATTTTCAGTTTTTAAAATTGTTTCAGGTTTATTGAGTTAGTTCTATTCATCTGTCACAGGTGCTGGTCTTTAGAATGTAGTCAATTAGAGTTGCTCATCCTCAGCAGGTCGTGTCCTGTTTCTTAGGGCCATGATAGCCATTAGTTTAGGTCACCCCCAGGAGGCCAGGGCATGTATTCTTATAGCTGTCTCTAATGGCCAGCCATATGTATTTTTTCCTTTCATCCTTTTTTTAGTGTTTTGTCCTTATCCTGTCATGTTGCTTTCTCAGTTTCTGGTGTTTGTTGGAGTTTTGTTACGTGCCTGCTAGTTGAACATAAGTGGGCATGCGGGTTTAGTTTCTGTGGGGTAGTAATCTACAGTATCAGGTCACGTACTTTTACAAGTTTCCTCTCTTTGTTATCAGGGTTAGTCATGTAGTGAAATTGCACAGCCTACATGTCATATTTTTGGCCAAGAATTCTTTGCCCGTCCCAAATAATAATAGCTATACATGTTTATCATAAATGCAACCACATAAATACCAACATTTCTGCACTATGAAGTAACTTTTCATTTTTTCAGCAATAAGTAACTTTTTCAAAATTTCAGTTCAACATTAAGTAGCTTTTTCAACTTTTTACTTAACTATAAGTGACATTTTGGAATATTTTCACTCTACAAGTAACTAACTATACTAACCTTATGTTTATAGGTTCAAATAAGGTAATGCAACTGCTCAGAGTCACAGACAGTATGTTATTGAAGAGGAAATTGGTGATGTTGTTGAATCCCTAAGGCCAAGAGGGTTGTTTGTCCAATTAAACAACAGTCCATACGTTTCATATTTTCAGACAGGAGCAAAAGGGGGAATGAAAACTTGTGCTATATTCAACTGTAAGATCTCTCTCTCTCTCTCTCTGATTGCCAAGTCATGATGCTGGTAGCATATTGTTGGACAGAAATCGCCATGTCATGATGGGGATATGCCTACCTTGAAAGACAATTGCTGTGTTGCAGTTACAAATAATTTCAGATAGCTTGTTGTATGCTCCTTTTTTGTTTTCATGTGAAACATATAGTAATGTTTTGCCCCTGGTATGCACCTATTTTGTTGCATGTGAAACATATAGGAAGTTTTTAAACATGTCATTGCGTCTTTCAATTATTAGGCTCGGCTAAAATACTAGTGGTTAGCCCTTTCTGTGTGCATTAATGTGTCTAATTACTGCCATTTGAGCTAGTTCAGTCTTTTCGTGTTAGGGCCAGCTAGCTTCAGGTTGATTGAGTTCAGTGTTTCAGTCGGTTACAGGTCCCGGTCCTTAGTAGACAGAGTCAGTCGGTGTAATTTACTCTCAAGCGGGTCGAGTCCTGTCTTTTAGGGACAATACCATCTACATAGTATACATTTCATTAGAAGTAACTAATTATTCTCCCATTAACTCAAAAGTAATTGTTCTCTAATTTCAAATGCATTGGGAGTAATTAATTATTGTTTACTTGTAATATATATTGTGATATATTATGATCTGGTGTGGGTTTACCCTCAGCATAAGCAGCGCATAATATTCAAGTTAGCTGGATTTCCTACACATCCAGCGATTATCACATATAGTTATGTTACAAAATGCAATACCCTTTAACTTATGTTGCAGCCCTGTGTCTATAGGATATGAGTCATAGTTACTCATTTTTCTCAGCAGGTCCTGTCCTATGTCTTATGGCCATGATGGTCATTAGTTTATGCCATGTTTTATCTTCTACAAGCTCCTCACCTACCATATTCCAACCAAAAAATAGAAAAGATATTATAGCTATATGCATGCAGGGCATACCCGTATTAACATGACATGTGTATAACATATAATGTGATGTTGCTTCTTTAAGGCATTTTTTTTCTGACCACATATTCTTGTTGTTCAACAGTTAACATCAACATTGGTTTTCGTAAGCCAAGGCTCAACAGCAAGTCCATCGAGTCCTAGATCGACACCAAGTTGCAGCAGGTTTTTGTAAGTGACTTCGCAGCAAGTTTGTTTCAATTTATTCATCCAGCTGCTATCTCAGTGGGTTCTGCTCTTGGTTAGGTGTGGTTTTACGGTGCACAAGTTACTGTCAGGTTTGAAAATTCTGAAAAGTGATTAAAATGCATAAGTTACTAATCTCGTCTTGCACAAGATTTTCTAGTTACAGCCCAAAGAATAGACATGCCTGATAGTTCAGTAAGAGAATCAACCCCACTCATGTATGTATTCTTGGATTAGTTGTGGCCTTCCCAATAGAGAAACTATAGATTCAATTATGCAATAGTAATGCACTAGAGATAGTTAGATGGTGTAGTGAATGTAAATAGCAATGCCTCTGCATTTTTTTAAGTTCAATAGTCAGCCCGTGCTTAGTTGTGGATGCACTCCATTGGCTTGAGTAGTCAATTCTTTTGGTCAGTAATGCACATCAGCTCCAATGGACGATTGGGCTCAAATGCAGTCAGTAGTTATTTATTTTGGATTTAGTAGTGTATCCCATTAGGTTCGGTTGTGATTTTTTTTAGTTTCAGTAATGCATCTCATCAGCATTTTTATTTCTTTTAACTCAGGAGCAGTTCCATGTCACATGTTTTTTTATGTTTGCATATATGTGGTACTATATCATTTTTGTAGGTTTCATTAACTGATTAGTGGAGCAGCACAATACCACCTTTTTTCAGTAATTGAGTTCAATAGTCTATCACATTCGGTTCAGTAGTGGATCAATTATGTTCAGTAATGTATCTTGTTTAGTAATCCATATTGTTGTCAGTACCACCCGTTCATAGTGTTGTCAGTATGTTCACAAAAGAAATTAAGTATCCTTCATTTGTTGGTTAACTCCTAAGCATGCAAACTATTTTCAGTGTTGCGGGTACAAATCATGATGGGGTGATGCCTACCTTGCAAGACTATTGCAGTGTTGCAGGTACAAATCATTTCAAATCGTTTTGGCCACTCAGAGCATGTTAAGTAACTAATTATTTGTTCATATGGGATTAGAAGTAACAAATTATTTTCTACATGGAATCAAAAGTACATGTCCTGTTTGCTCATATACATACAAAGTAACAATGACTTTAGGATAAATGTAGCACAAATGATATAATGGTAGCAGCTTTATTCATGCCTAAATCAAAAGACCGTGTCTGTAGCTCGATCAAAAGGGCATGTCATGTGAAAACTTTCTGCTGGAGGTTACCACCATGCATTTTCCATCAGATTGTTACAATTATTATTTTTTTTCATTTTTAGAGATACATCAGCTACATTCCCGTGTGACAACTTTCATTTGTGCATTTTATTTTCTGCTGATTTCATTTTTTTCATTTCTGCAATGATCTTCTTAACAACTTTCATTTCCCAGTCATCATCTAGTACTTGTTTTGCTTTGCAGCGAAGAAGGTCTAATCTGAAGATACAGGGGGATACACACATACATGGGGATGCATGACCTGTCTTCTTTTCCTTTTTTCTATATGATGCCATAGAATGCAATGCCTCACGTTCACCAAGGAAAAAACAGGATGCTCATGTTATTTCTGGAAGAGAAAAACTTGCTAGGAGCTCTTATGTTTCAGTAAAAGCATATGCAATTAGGACATGAACCATTCACATGCAATGTCAACTAGTTATTCCACACCACAAACAAAGTGAGATGAGGGAAGAATCCATTTGTAGTTGGAAAGAATCTAGTTGTAAGTGAGATGATGGAAGGGCCATCATGATTGTGAGCTGTAATAAGTGTAGCGTGCTTCTTCCATCCTCGAGTCGAAGCCATTTTTTCTTCCCCACGCAAGTCACGACTAGTTCGGCGAGATACGTGGCTGGGAGGCAATAACGAGTAATGATTGTTTGTTACTTTCGTGGACCGCTGGTTTGTTTTTGTTACTTTTCTTGAATCGGTAAGATTTCTTTTGTTACTTTTCATGGGCCAGCTATTTTTTGGCGCCAATTCCGCTGAACTTTCCCTGACTGCTCGTCGTCGCCGGTCACTTTCTAGAAATGGAAAGTTACCCAATTCGGAAAGATTTCAAAAAATAGAAAGGTTACCCAAATTGGAAGGACCTACCCCTAAGACTAAATGGAGGCGGCCTCCGTTTAGTCACGTCCTCATTTTTTTCTCGATATTCCTTTTTCCTTTTTATCACTGGAACCCGCCGGCCCTACAGACCAATGCACTTCCCATACATACGTACACTTTCCCTATGTATCCCTCAAGGTTCGTCTGGTTGCGCCTTATACGCCAATGCCTGACCCGTGTGTGCAGCGATCAAGATTACTGGGTTCACGTGCAAGGCGGCTTCTTCTTCCCCGGGCCTCAGGTACCCCGGCAAACATCCCGGTGGGGTCGGCGGTCCGGCAGCATCGTGGATACCTCATCGGGGCGTGAACACGCTCGTGGCGGTCTCCATGGCAGCATCGACTTCGCCCCAGGCGGGCAGCACCAGCCGCACATGCAACCCAGTGGTACCGAGATCCATCTTAATCCTCGAGGGCACGCTCATGGTCGGCTTCATCACCACGCTAACAAGATCCTCATTGAGACTGTCAACAAAGCGGTCAGGGTCTTCGTCTTCCCTCGGGAACTTCCAGCAGAATAGGAGTGAAATGGCCACGCGGCGGCTCCTTAGGGAACTCCGGTCATCACCATGACGCTCTTCGGCGGCCACGACGCCCATGTCCATCCGACTGTTACTGCTAAAAAAACCAGTCAAGATGACGCCCACGTCTGCATGGCGACAGCATCCGCCTTAGGGCTCGTTCGGTTGTCCAGAACGTTCCGCCTGGATTGGTATAGTATAGTAAGAAATTTATAACAGGTACAACACACGAGACCGGGATTTATTCCAAGTTGTGAACTCATTTGCCTCATGTAGGCTACAACAAGAGACGGAAATCAATCCACTAGTCGAGAGGTGTGGAACCAATCCAAGTCTTTTATGGAAACATATCATGAGCAAATGGGATTCCGAACACGAATAAAACCGGTCTCTTGTTGATCTATCATAAATTGGTTGCACATCTATCCAATCGGATTGGAAGGATATCCAAGTGAACCAGAAACGAGCCTTAGGGACGGCGTGGATTCAGATGGGATGACTGTACAAGAACTGCATGAGAGCGATACCAGGTGAAAACCACCCAGATAGGGACATAGGACAATCGTCGATCGACCAATCCGCTTTGTTGCATTCGCCCTCGGTCTCGAGCGCAGTGGCTAAGATCACCGGAACCACGTCAAATGTCCATGCCTGGACTATTGGACGTGCACAATCATCCAACAATCGGGACTGCGAGGCTGCGGCCCGGGTTGCTTCGTCATATCACCGTAGTGTGTGGATTCCGTGTGTTGTGTGATCTTCATTTCTTTCTTGCCAATCATCTGTTAACTAGATGAATCCTGGAATAAGATATGCGACATATATACTGTACAATGATTTCTCTCTGATGAGTATGATATTTAAACGGAAATTGAACAGATCACAACGTTAGGATTTGGCATTAAGGTTAAACTAACGTCTAGGTTACTGATACTCAAATTCCTGCTACCGTCTAGGGTACTGGTACTCCATCTTCATTTGGTCAAATTTCAATTCTCGCCTGCTTCTTTTACAAAATTAAACTTAGAGTTTGGAGGGTAAGAGTTTCACATTGCATTTGCAACTTGATCTACACGTGTTATCTAGAGTACTCTGGTGCATTGTCGACCACTGTACGTTTATTGTGCTCTTGGTTGAATTTTCTTTTGAAATTGTGTTACAGTGAAAAACATTGCCAGTGCTATCAACCGACTCCAAGCTAACAAAATCATTGAAGAGGGGACACAAGCGATGCAACGCTTGATGATCCGCTGATTGGAGGCAAGTCTGAAAATCAAGTGATTAGACTATCACAAGATGTTATTTTTCTGGAACTTGAGGCTGACCATGCATGGCAGGCATATTGAGATAATCTTGCGCAAGTAAAGAAACATAGATCAACGAGGTTTCGAGTCACAGGCATGTCGTTGTTTTTACCCTTAACTGATCTTTTTTTCTTGTTTATTAATTAATCAATGAAGGTCAGCTACTAGCAAGCTAGCTCATATGTTGTCTTGGTGATTCATTATTTTTTCTTCATTGCATGTTAATCCCTTTGCTTGGTCATTAGATTGTAGCTTAATTTGCTTGGATATAGATTGTAGCTTAATCAGATATGTTTTTTTGCTACTAAATAATTTTAGTTCTATGATTAAAATTTATTTTCTCACATATACATATTTATAAATATAAAATTATTATTTATAATTTTTATTAATTTTAAAAATATTTACTAGATTTTTAAAAACATGTGCCTATGGCACGTGCCTCACCACTAGTACAGAATAAACAATGAACAAATAGTAATATCTGCAACAAGAGGCCTTATCATACTGGAGAGAATTCGCGGTTCAATAGTCAAGTGGGATCTTCGTAGTATTCAGGTCCAAATAACAATCATTTATTTTCATCAATTGCGGCCACTTGAGACCTACTCGACCTAGAACAGCGGAGATGACGGCTTCCTGTACTCCCTCCGTCCCACAAAGATAGTTGTCAGTCAAGCTACAAGTCGTAAGAAATGACATGCTACCCTAATTACTTATGTATTGGAACTAGAAAAAAACATCAATTAAGCATTTTATTGATTTCATTCGCTTATCTATACAATTTTTCTTAGTATTCGGTGTTGCTTTAAATAAGTGGACCTCACTAATAACTAAACAAACACTCTTTGTGACACAAATTTTAAATGCTAAAAGAACAGTCTTTGTGGGACGGAGGGAGTATCTTTCTTTGGGTAAGGCTAAAGGGAGGCCGTCAGCCTCTATTTAGTCCTTTCCAAAATGAAAAAATCTTATTTCTCGGCATTCCATTTTAGGAAACATTCCCTTTTTAACCCTGCTGTTGTCTTCCTCCTCCCCTCCCGCGCGTGCGCCTCCCCGCCCCCCCCCACATGCGCCCCCATTCCACAGCTCCGGCCGCTCCCGCCGCCGCTCGTCGGAACCCTAATCCGGTGCTCCTCCCACCCGCACATCTCCCCTCCCCGGCTCCGGCGGCTCCCCGCCGTTGGCCGACGCAACCCACGCTAATCTGTCGCCAGAACTCCCCGCGCCTCTCCCCTCCCCGGATCTGGCGGCTCCGCCGCCTCCGCCGACCTCCACCAAACCCTAAAGCCATCGCCGGCCCTCCGCGCGCCTCCACCGCCGTCCCTAATCCGTCTCCGAGCGTCGAGGAGATCCTCCTCTTCTACCTCTCTGACGCGTCCCCGCCACCACCACCGCCCAACCGGGGGTCCCCCACCGCCCAGTTCCGACGGCGCTGCTGCGCCGCCTCCACTTCGCCGGTCTCGCCCGCCACCACCGCCGGGCCGGCCGCCGCCCCAACCCTCCTCTAGATCCAGTGGTGATGGATCCCTCCCCAACCGCGAACCCTAAATCCCTAACCCCGCCGGCCTCCGCCGCAGCCTGTGCCAGCTGCCGCCGCCGTCCACTACCGGAAAGCCGGCCTTTGCCGTGTGCCCATTGCACACGGCAAAGGCCGTTTTACACACGGCAAAGCGCACACGACAAAGTTTGGACGACAAAGAATCTTTGCCGTGTGCCAGATCACGGGGCACACGGCAAAGGCCCGATCTGGCACACGGCAAAGAGGGACACACGGCAAAGTTTTGATCCCGAAAAAACGCAAAATAAAATAGCAAAACATTTTATTTTAATGGGGGAAGGACCCCATCGGCCTACCCATCGTCCCACGTCATCAAGTCGCAAGTCGCGCATTTTCGCGAAAAAATCGCGTGCTCTGCGGTAGGTGAGAATCGAACCTGCGCCGGCCCCCTTCGCGCGTACCGCCCCCTACCACTACACTCGAGTCTTTGCGTCCATATCTCATTTTGATTCCCCTCATATAAACTTTTCGAGTGTAAATTGCTTATTTGAGGGCCTAAATGACTTCAATAAAAAGTTGTGAACTACAAAGCTTCATAACTTTTCAAGATCTACAACTTTCGTTTTGGTCAAAAGTTCATCCGAGGTCGTTTATAGAATTTGAATTTTCAAATTGAAAAATTAATTTAGACGCGGGTGACAAGATGACTTCAAACAAAAGGTGATCAACTACAAAGTTTCATAACTTGTCGATCTAGACAACTTTCATTTTGGTCAAAAGTTCATCCGAAGCTGTTTACAAAATTTGAATTTCAAATTTGAGAAATTCAAACTTAGTTTTTCGTTGACAGGATGATTTCAAATAAAAAAGTTGTGAACCAAAGTTTCATAACTTTTCGATCTAAACAACTTATACATCTTATACATCTCTTCTTTAGTTTTAGGAACTACTTATGAGAGGTGTATGATTTGTAAACACTTTTAGTACCACTTTGTTATAAAACAAATGATCAAAGTAAAAGTTGTAGATCTTTAGAAGTTATACAACTTTGTAGTTAAACATTTTTAATTTGATTTGATTTCGTTTAGGGGTTCAAAATGTGGTTTAAAAATTTTCTTTGCCGAGTGTTTTTAAAAAAACACACGGCAAAGAGTTCTTTGCCGTGTGTCAAAGCTTGACACACGGCAAAGAGAGTTCGTTGCCGTTGTTTCTTTGCCGAGTATTTTTTTTTTCTCTTTGCCGTGTGTTTTTCTTTGCCGAGTGTTTTCTTTGCCGAGTGTTTTTTAATAAAAAAACACTCGGCAAAGAATCTTTGCCGTGTGCCCCGAGAAAAAACACACGGCAAATAGGTTGACACACGGCAAAGGCCAGATTTCCGGTAGTGGTCCCACCCAACTCCCACCTGCACGCGACGAATAGAGGAAGGAGAATGGAGGGGGCGGCTGCAGGTAGGAGCAGGGGGAGGGGCCTCCGGATAAGGCTAACGGGAGGTCCTCCTCCAGTTAGATTTTCCGTCTTTCTAATTCCAATGAAATCTCTGGAGCTCAACGTATGCACGGATCGAGCGTCGCTACGATGGAGGAAAACCTAATAACTTCCGTTAACAATGGAGACGGGTACTTCCGATCCAGCGGCGGCAGAGCCTTATTTTCCTTACTTTGGGAGGCCTTCAAATTAATTCCCCTACCTATAAAATCGTACTTTAAAACAAAACAATGAAGTTGACATTTTAAATTTCTGCTGGAAGCAGAGAACTAGTCAGACACGTAGAGAAAGTTTCGGTTTGCAATAGAATCGTATACAGCCGTTTCTGATAGAAATAATTTAATAAGGGCACCCATATAATAAACCCTTGGAGCCCACCATAAAGCACGGATCGAAATTCGGAAGTACTACTAGGCAAAATCAACTTCTAGCGGCGGGGCGGAATCCATGGAAGTCTCAACGGCGCAACCGTCCTCCGGTTCGCCGTCCGCCGCGTACCCACGGTGGGTGATGTTCGAGCGGTACAATAGGAGGTATGGCTACGGCTGCGACTCATCTTATTTCACGGGCGACGTCAACACACTGGCGAGCGCTCACACCACGACCGGCCACCAGATCCAGGCCTCCCTCCTCCTCGCGGATCCCCCGGCATCGTCGCGCGTGTGCCTCCAGCTCCAGGCCTCTACTACCCAAGGCGCCGAGGCGAGGGACACCACGGTCATCGCGGCGCACGGCGACTCCGTGCTCGTCGCGGGCACCGTCGTCCAAGATCCAAGTGGGAACACACCAGACTACACGACCAACCACTTCGTCTACAGAGCCGGCGACGCCGCCGCGGTGCCCCCGCGGCCGCCGTCGCTGTCGCTGCTGCCGCCTTACTATGTAGCTGACAAGAATTGTTACTCCGGTCGCCCTAAGAGTCGAGACCTATCTAGTATTGCCACCGGCATCGTCCGGCACGGCGAGGACGAGATCGTGGTGGCGGAGCTCACCATGGCGGAGGTGACCAAGGATGACACACCGGAGCTGAGGGCTGCCGAGCTCTTCCTGTTCCGCTTCGGCAGGTGGATTGTCATCAAGAGTCCGGCGATCAGGAACAGGGACCGGGAATTCGGGGAGCTTCTTGCACATTCATTCGCTGATGCTGTCGTCCCCGTAGGTGACCGGATGCTCTGTTGGGTCAACCTAGACAGAGGCCTTCTTCTCTGCGACGTGTTCGAGGAGAGACTCGTCCTGGAGTACGTGAAGCTCCCGTGTATCCCTGTCGCACCTGGCCGTCATCGGCCAAACGGAACGTGTGCGCCACCGCCGGTGGCGGCACGCTGAAGCTCGTCGACGTCTTCCCCCGATGCTGCTGCGGCGGCGAGGGCACCACCGACTGCGAGCGTTCTCATGGCGCCTGCGTCGTCAACACCTGGACGCTGAGGATGAGTGACATGGTGTGGGTCAAGGACGGCATTCTCGATTCCTCGGAGCTCTGGGCGTCGGGCACATACCAGGGCCTCCCGCGCCTCACCCTTGGGGATCCCCTCATGAGCGTGGACGAATCCTATGTCGCTCGCTTCGTCATGATCGAGGACATGCATACCTGCTACGAGGAAAAGAAGCTATGGAAGGTAATGGTGGACATGAGGAGCAAGACGATACAATCGTTCATAAGCCAGCCCGGAGATGAACCGGGGCAGGATCATTGCGACCCTGTGATTCCCAGCAGTGTCTCGTGCTACTTGAACTCGTGTCCAACTAGTAGTAGCAATGGCATGCCCAACTCCAAGGGCCAAAGCAAGGTTATGGAGATCGAGAGGTCACCGGTGCACGCAAGGGATGAAGATGATGAGCCTATGGCACCTCAAATTTTTCACGGTCAAAGTTCAAGTATGACGGCCGGTAATTCAAAGAATTGCTTGCTCTTCGTTTTGGCGATATTCCTTTTGAGGAAAAATATAGAAAGAATGTGGGAAAATTTACTTCGGCTGGTCTATTATCAAAAATTATTTTTCAAGGTGTCGCATTGCTCAAGGCAAAGGAGAAAAAGAAGGCAGGAAAATATATCTCGATTGGTTCTATGGAGGTGGAGATCGTCCAGGAGCTTCCAACTTAATCTGAATGCTACAGTTTCCTTTATTAATTACGTAGAGTTCTGTTTCCATAGCTGCCGCATTATTTATAAGTCATGCATGGTTAAGAGTCAAGTCAGGAGAGGCAACTTTTTCTTGTTTGAGTTTGGGTCGATTCCGTCCTGGTCGAGTCCAACGAACAGTCGAGTCTAACTTTTGCATCAGGATTGGCCTGCGAGCCTTATATCCAGGGGCGCTTCCTTTGTAAAGTCATATTTGTTTTCTTATTTGATTTTTTTTTGTGTTTCGCTGATGGTTTACCCCTGAGAACGGTAGAGGGCGTTTTTCTCATCTACCCTGCTGATCCTCCTTGGATTATGTGGAGTGCGTGCCCGAGCTACCGTAGCTTGGTTGTACCTCAGATTCCTGCTGGGATCTCGTTCTTCAGATCGTGGTTCATCATGACCGTTGTTGGGACTCGGAATGCCGAACATCAAGGGGAAGAGGGTGAAGGAGAAAGTAGCAAGTGAACATATGGCCAAGGGTCTCCCCTCCAAGCCCTTGGGCTCTTATTATAGGGAGGAGGAGGTGGCTGTTTATCTTATTCCATTGATAGGGTTGAATATTACAAAGAGGGTTTTAGATTTTACATCATTGCCCCTGGACGCCACAAATGAATCTCTAACCTCTAATTTGGCCTCATTTATAGATGTAATGTGCCTGCAAGGCGCATCCCAACAACCGCAAGTGGAAGTTTCATCTAGGCCGCTTTGGTTTATTCATTGTGACTGCAATTATCTGTGACTGTTCAAACACGGCTTAGGATTCATTTGGCTGAGTATATCATTGCCGTGAGTTTTATCTCATATTCCCGTGAGATTTACCCACTGATGTTGTACTTGGCTGGTCGATTAAATTGATGCCATGAACATTTGATTTGTTACCTGATGCCGCTATTTAATGGTCTGGTCACGGGAGAGTAATAGTTCTATTGAAATATGCTTGTTCAGAACTTTATGGAATATCGACTTGCTGTCTTATGAGTTATTTCAGAAGTAATTTGATATATCTTATTGAGAGTAATATTCATTGCGCAAGTAAAAATTCAGAAAAAGATTGTTTGTTCATTATTGTCCCGTGAAAGATTGAGACATAGTTTGGGCATTAAGCTTGTCCTTATCAGAAGATGCCACAATTCGATGCTTCAATCTTCATGCAAGTCGTCTGAGGAGCCAGCTGTGAGAGCGTCGGAGATCTTGGTGCGGGCGCTTCAAGAGATACCTAGCTATGGCTTGGATCGTGATGATATGGTAAAGGCCGCCTATAGAATTCTATGCCACGGCAATGGCCGACGACGGTTTAGAACACTATTAAGTCTACCAGTGAATTTGAGGAAGGACTGGTTGTCGATGAAGATTAAAACTAATGAAGATTAATCCTATGTTAACAACGTTATGTAATTTTGAGCTATATTAGTGCAACAATATTGTAGGCTTGCTGGTTATCACCATTTGGATTGTGCTGATTTAATTGCTAGCTTTGCTCTATAAATATTAAGATAATAGATGTCATTTAAAAAAAAAATCTAGGACATTGCATTACTGCACTTCATAGTTAGTAGAGTATATTGGTTGTATAAAATGTTTTCAAATTACCAAATTATGTTTTTAATCTCAGAAAGTTAAAAGTATGGCAAATTTTAAAATTTTAGAAATTCACTATTTTAATAAATTTATATGCAAAGTTTGTAAAATTAGAAGCAGTATACGGTGACATTGTGAAACTGGATAGAATACTTTAGCTACATGAATGCATCGGCTCGTAAAGATCCTTGTGGTGTAATTGGAGTACCAATGGTTGGTGATAGGTGTAATTGGAGTACCAATGGTTGGTGATATGCTTGTCGATAGCCAGGAACTAGTAGTGACTTCGTTAATTTTAAGGATTGGCCGGTTATAATGGTATGGTATACTCCTATTTTTTTGCAATTATAAACTAAAAATATGTATTGATTTATATTTTATTTATAATTGACAATACTTAAGGAACGGCTCAGAATTTGAAATAAAAACTGGTTCTCTATTATTAGAAAAGACAAACATTAAAAGTAGGTGATTTCTATTTTACTATATGAAATGAAAAGTCTAAGGCGCAACGCTTAATTGCAAGCGTGTGACCCCGCAGCCTGCTTCGGCTCGGCGGGAGGATGTTGGGAAGCTGCGTGGCCCACCTGCCCTGCGACTGTGCGACCTCAATTGCTGCTGCGTCGCCTGAAGTTTCTGCTGTGGTCCGCTCAGGTTGCTAGCATATAACCCGCCATTGCCGAGCGCAACTGTCGTCGCCGCGCTGGCACTGCGGAGAAGGTTCCGGAATTGCCAGGGGGTTTTATTGTTCATCGGCCTTAGAGTTGGCGCAGCAGAGGCCCAGTGGTGGAGACGGGTTGACCAGAGATGGAGGGAACGGCGCGGGAGTCGAGGGAGGCGGCTGCGGTGGTCGGCGGCGTCCAGGCTTCAGGGGTTAGCGTGGTGGCGACGGTTGTGGCAGGCGACGGTTGTGGCAGCCGAGGCCGCCACAGCTGGGGGAAGCGTCGCTGGGCTTAGTTGCTCCCACCAGTGAAGTGATAGGATTGCATGCATTTGAGGCAGTATAGTAACTAGATCGGTCCGTCCACATGACCACATAATGATAATTTCATACTCCTATCTTGTAATTTGTTCACGTGGAGTACATTCGTCTAGATGAATTTTTGTATGATCTTGGTTTTGAGGATAAGTAGACCGAGACAAAAATTCCCCCGTTCAGAGAAAATCATAGTTCATGATATTATTGAGTCGAAGTCGAACCCGTCACATATAGATGGAATATATAGATGTACAAAAATAAACAATGAATTCTCGTAGTACAAATAAATAGATCTTCAACAAGAGGCCTGCCAAACTCGAGGAAAGAGAAATCATTTCTTGTTCCACCGAACGGATCTAGCGTCCCGATCGACTCTCGACCTTCCGAGGCGGCGAAGCTCATGGAGGTCCAACCGGCGCAACCACCGTCCGCCGCCTTCCGGCGGTGGGTTTTGCTCGAGGAGAGTGGGGGCTGGGTCGATCATGGCCGACCGGCGGCGACGTTCCCCGGCTTCTGCTTGCTCCACAGCCGACGCCCAGACA